>PVIC010049522.1:0-13129 GCA_004025085.1 Thryonomys swinderianus | reverse complement strand
CACACCAAGTTTTCTATAGAAATATTCCACTCTATAAAAGCTGTCCTACTTTCTAGAACTCATTTGCATCTACAGGTGTTCATGCCAAAGAGAAGATCCGGGAATTGTCTATCTGTGATCTATTGATTTCACTTATTAGTATATCCTCCAGATGTCTCCATTTGCACCTAAATGGATCGATCTTGTCATTCTTTATGGCGATTTTTTTTTAAACCATAAGATCAGAGCTCTAAAGATCACTGTCTTTCCCTCCAGGGTGTTCCCCATGTTCCCCAACTGTAAGCTGTGTATGGAGGTCATGTGCCTTAGGAATGAAGAGAAGAGCCCCTTGTCCTTGGGCTCATTGACCTTCTCCTCCCTGCACTTTTGCCCTTATCACCCTCCCTGACTAAAATGACCACTATGGAATTTGCTAATTGGCTGGGCTGCTAAGGTGATCTTCACCTTGTAAGTATCCGTATTTTCAAGGGACTGTGTGGTCTCCACTGGAAATTCTGGAAACAGAATAACCACTATTTATCAGAGTTGAACTAGTACCATCTGAATAACCAAAACTTCATCAGAATGAATCCAAACTTTCCATGTATCTGTTCCTCATTGTTCCAAGCCTCATAAACACCCCCCCCCTTTATGTGACAGCTCTTACAATTCAACTTGCTTCGAATTCCCTTACCCAACTCTCTAGGCTAAATATGACAGGTGTTTAGTACTCCACTTGTTGACAAGGGCCTCCCTCTACATCAGCCCCACTTAATGAGCCCTAACTCCTACAGCTGCTATGTACATGATGTGACTTCCAGATGCTGTCCTCATCCTGTTTACTACCATTTGGGTCTGATTTGAGATAGGCCCTGGAGTGCCTAGTGTGGCACCCACCACAAAATAGGGCACTAAGGAAAGGCTATAAACAAAGGACCCCCAATTCTCTCATCTCCCTGTTCAGGACTCTGCATCAGAGGTACTTCAGTCTCACAATGAATAGCTTTGGTCCTAGACGAAGACCTGACTTGCATTTAAAATGCAGCTCCTGCCGCTTGCTAGCTCTTATGATTTAAATCTAAAATGTCTCCCAAAAGTCTCACATGTTCAGAGGTGGGGCTTTCAAAAGGTGATTACATCTTGAGGGCTCTAACCTCATCAGTGTATCAGTCCGTTGATGAGATCATAATTTTTAATAATTATTTTTATTAGTGTAGGTGTTATGGCTTGTGTCTGGATGTCCACAAAAGCCTCACATGGTCACAGGTGGGGCTTTTAAGAGGTGTCTGGGTCTAGAGTGTGTGATGGTGGGATCCAGGGTGTGTGATTACTAAGTCAGCCCACTGAGTGTATTGGCATAGTTCTGGGTATGAATAATGGGAAAGCCCACCATGAGTATGAGTGCTACTTATCCCAAGGGTATGTAGCCTCATATATAAGGGACAGAAAGAGGACTGCTGTGGTGGTTTTGCTGCTTCCTTTCTACTTCACTGTGTTGCTGCCTTCCACCCACCATGAACTGTTTCTCCTCTGTGATCCCTCTCTGCCATGCCACTCTGCCTTGGACCCAGCCAATTATGGACTGAAACCTCTACAGACTGTAAGCTACAATAAATCTTTCCTTCTTTGACTTTGGGTGCTAGGTATTCTGTCTCAGCATAAAGGCAGCAGAAAAAGTAACTAAGAAAACAGGTTTATAGTACTTAATGTTTATATTCCTTGTGTGAAGTTGGTATTTACATAAAACATCCTAATTCCTTTCCTTATCCTCTTTTTTTCTCCTCTTCCTCCTCACTCCCTCCATCTCATGATCCTCTTCCCATTTGCAAAAGATCTATCTACTTACTTCCTATTATCTTCTTGTTTGCTCTTTATTTATAATTTGGGTTTCTCATATAAAAGAAACCACATGTCTTATTTATTTCTTTTAACAGCATGATCTTAAAGTACATCCATTTTTCTACAAATGGCTCAGATTTATTCTTCATGGCATAGTACTTCATTGTGTGTAAATACCATAATTTTCTTTATCCATTCATCTGTTGGTGGACATGTAGGCCACTTCCAAGATCTAACTATTATGAATTATGCCCCTATAAATGTGGCTATGCATATATCACTGTCAGATGCTGTCTTTAATTGTTTCAGGGAGATACTGAAAAGGGGAATACAGTAGTTGGGTCAAATAGAATTTCTAGTTTTAGTTTTTTGACGAATCTCCATACTGATTTCTTTTTTTCTTTTTCTTTTTTTCTACTGAATTTGTAAATTTGCACTTGTGAGGCAGGCATCAGAACCACTAAGCTAAATCCCCAGCCCCTTCCATACTGATTGCTATAGTAGTTGTGTTAATTTACATTCCCAGCAACAATATAGAAAGGTTCTTTTTTTTTTCTGTAACCTCTCCACTATTTGTTATTATTTGATTTCTTGGTGGCCATTCCTTCTGGGGTAAGATGAAATCTCAGTATTGTTTTAATTTGCATTTCTGTAATAGCCAGAAATGTTGAGCATTTCTTCATGTATTTATTGGCCATCCACTTTTCTGCCATAGCATTACTGAGGTGTGATGGATATAGGAGGTGGAGCAGAACACAGGGGTATCCCTTGGAGAGTATACTTGTCTGTGGTCCCTTCTTTCCCTGCTTTCTGGCTGCTGCCAGTTAAACAGCTTTCCTCTGCTTCACCTTACCACCATGACACTAACCTCACTTTAGTGACACTAACCTCATGACAATGGAGCTGGTCAACCATGGAATGAAATTTCTGAAACCGTGAGTCAAAATAAACTTTTCTTCTTTTAAGTTAACTTATGTCAAGTATTTTGCCACTGCAACAGAAAGCTGACTAACAGTAGTTGTGCAGTTTATGGCAATTTGCTTAATCCTTGTATACCTTGGCTTCCTTCCTGGAAAATGGGGATAACAACAGCAGCTGAGTTAGTGGGTTATTACAAAGTGAATCACCTGTCTTACTGTATTTTCAGCTAGAATGTGGACAGGGGGAGGGAGGACTAAGAATCTTTCCGGAAGTTTTCCCAAATATAGGTATCCCTCGGTAATAACCAAGCTGTTACTAACTGAAGACAAAATATATCTATTCAGGAAGTGAGGGAGAGATGATTTCAGATATGTCAGGATCGCACCTGCCCCAAATATCCCACAACCATCTACCAAATCTCTCGGTAGCATACTGATGAAGACCCGCTATCATGATCTTGGTGTTTCCTCCCTCCATCCACACTCCCAGAGGTTCAGACTCATCTTTCTATTAGTGGGACACACACAAGTCCACACACACATGCACATGTATGCACAGGCGCACACACATCCTGCTACACTGCTAACTCAGGGCTCTCCTGCCTGCCATCGATGCCTCTAGGCACATCTTTACCATTCTTACCTGTTTCAACTACCTACTTCAGGAGGTTGGAGCAGGATTAAAGGACATTTGTGAAGTATTTAATGTAGTGCTTGGCAAAGAACAAGCATTAGGCAGATGTCAGCTCCCACGTACAATAGCTTTTGACAGCTATTTATTTTGCACACCTTCAAACTGCACAAAGCTATGGCTACAGCAAGCTCCTAGGTCCTCCCTGACAGAACATTATGAAGTTGAAGGCGGCCCTGTTAAATGAACTACTGACCCAAATCACTTGTTTAGTCGTTAGCAGAATGGAACTTATAAAATGTGTATCAGGAATGGAATTTATAAAATGGAAACAGTGCTAGGAACGGTAGGAGAGGGAGCTCTTAATAAGTATTCAGGGCCCATTAGTGTGCTCTAGGGTTTGACCCACTAGGACTCCAGCCTGGGCTATCTGTTGGAAGAAAAAGACCGAGAGAAGCCAAGACTGCCGGAGCCTGCCGGACAAAACAGCGGGTTTGTGAAGTCAAGGGGTGCAGCTGAGAAAAGAAAGAAGACAGAATAATGGGATCGGGAGGACCTCTCAGTCAATACTGAGCAGGCCCCGAGTTTATTCACAGTGCTATACTTATACAGATTTCAAGGACATTAGTGACGTCAGAAGCAGCTAACAATTGTCTGTAGTCATAGTTAGAAACTTGGAAACAGAGAACTGCAGAGTCAGTAAAAAAACAAAAATGAAATAGTGTCTTAATTCTTACACCTGGTCTACAACTAGTTCTTTCTTTCTGAGATGTAACTTCTCTATCGTCTACTGTCTGGAGGCCACCTTTCTTGTGCCAATTCCAGTCTATTGGATAAGCTGTCTAGAGACAAGAATAACTTTATTCTCAGCACATCACAAAGGAGTTTGTTGATCAACCCAATCGCTAAGGAAAGAACAGCAAATTCTTAAATGAGGACCAGACGGAGAATAACCTTGGGCCAGAGGTTGTTTACCTCTTGTCGCCACTGATCTGGCACCCAAGGCAGCAACTAGACAGATCCCATTGTTCAGGATGAGGCTGCAGTTCTCTTGGGAGCTGGGCAGCACCGCTCACAGTGCAGACCTCCTCACTGCTAGTTAGGGCAGCACCCAGTGCAGTTCTCCAGGCCTCACAGTGACAACCCCCAGGTCGCTTCCCACACAAGACTGCCTGGGGGGACATTCTGGACCCCCAAAGCTCAGGCTGCGGACTATTGGATAAGTATCTGGAAAGGAGACACTGTCCCAGGACCTGTCACATCCCTGGATTTCTCTCCCAGGTGCCCTCAACCACCACCTTGCTGCCTTTTCCCAGGCCTCGGTGGCCCAGCGCCCGGGTTTGCTAGCAGTGGCCTGTGAAGGCTCTGCGGTTACTGTGAGAGCTCTCAACTCTCTGCCTGGGCAGAGCAAACAGGAAGCGGGCACATCCTGCGAGCCTGTTTGGCGACTGGCCGCCTCTGCGCAGGCGCAGAAAGTTCTGAGAACTGCTCCCTCCCTGGCGGTTTTGGGCCTCCGGAACCCCTGATGCCTAGGAGCCTGTACCGCTCCCACTTCCTGATGGCCTGCCCTCTCGTGCCTGATCACCCCAATCCCTAAAGGCCCTACAAAACTGTCAGTCTCCTACACATTCCAGCCCTAAAGCCTTAGGCAGTTACCAAGGTCTAGTCACGCTTGAGGAGAATTTCGGTAGGGAAAATGCAAGCCAGTGGGAGAAGATCTGTGGTGTTGTTTCTTGAGTCTTCGTGGCCCGCTGAGCAGGCCAGAGCTGAAAGAAATATGGCTTCAACTCGGGGAGGAGGACCTTGTTTTCCCTGCGTTCACCCGAACCCCAACTGATGGGAGATGTATGGTCAGACATAGGGCACAGTTGGGGGAGGAAGTCATAAGCATGTCTTGGGAACTTGGGCAGACCCTTCAGGATTTTGCAAGTGCCACATTCAAAGCTTTTTAAAAGGTACATCTTTTATTTATAATGTCCTCAAAGGTTAGGGAATCAAAGATGACCTCTGTCACTCAGAGGCAGGTCTTGAATCGGGTAGGGGAAATGCCCCTATGGTAGATTAATTGAAGATGAATATTTGGCTTCATGTTACTCCATTAATTTATTTCCCTTCTGTTATCTTCTAACTTTGAATAAAGTCTAATCTTTGAATGCTAAGAAAGTGAAATCTTTTACCCTAGCCATTCCCCTTCTGGTTTCTTATCCCAAGAACGAAATTCTGGATGTGAATGAATATTACCATAAGGACCCTCAGTGAGCACTTTAAAAAAAAAAGTTAAAATTTCATCTAACTCCACAAAGAATGGCTGCTATTGCAAAATTAACCAGGAATAAATGCTGGTGAGGCTGCAGGGAGAAAGGAACCCTTCTCCACTGTTGGTGGAATTGTAGACTTGTGCAACCACTGTGGAGTTCCTCAAAAAACTAGGATTAGAGGTCCCATTTGACCTTGCTATTCCCCTGCTAGGAATATACTCAAAGGAATTAAAATAATCATATTATAAAGATATATGTGCACCCATGTTCGTAGCTCAGTTTGTGATACCCCAATCTTGGAAACAACCCAGATGCCCATCAACTGGAGACTAGATAAAGATGTGTTTTTTTAAATAAAATGGAGTATTAATCTGCCATAAAGAATGACAAGATTCATACATTTATGTGCAAATGGACACACTTTGAGGACACACCAATAAGTAAAATAAATAGGTGACAGATATGTAAATATCTTTTCTCTGGTACGAGAACCTATAGATGTAAATGAGTTCTAGAATGTATGATAGATTTTGTGAAATAGGAAATATTCAAGGGGAACATGGTAGGGGAACGTAATGAGGGGAAAGAATAAATATGATTTGAAAAGAAAAAGAAAGCACATGTATATAGGGGGTGGGGGTCATGGGGTGGGTAGGGATATGAGTAAAAATGAGAATTAACTCTTATTATATTCTGGTACAAATTCCCCAATGTTAAGTATGATTGCAAGCTATATATAAAATGTACCAATAAAGAATTCAATTTTTAAAAAAGTTAAGGCCAGAGATTTAGCTCAGTGGTTCCAGCACCTGCCTGGCAAGCGTAAGGTCCCTGGTTCAGTCCCCCATGACCACATACAACAGTACTGTGCATGGTGGCTCACGCCCACCAGCAATCAGTACCACACACTACAGTGCTGGGTGTGGTGGCTCACGCCTGTCATCCCAGCACTCAGGAGGCAGAGGCAGGAGGATTGCTGAGTTCCAGGCTTGCCTGGGCCATATAGTGAGCTAGGGCCAGCCTGAACTATAAAGTGAGACTCTGTCTCAAAAAAAAAATGCTAAACCAACCAAAGTTCATCAGTAGGAACTTGGTGAAATAACCACATGCTGGGATATCCCACAGCCGTTACAACTCACATAGTGAACGATATTTAATTGCACAAGAAAATCTTAGTGGGTTCTTTGTGGAAAAGAAGATACCAACATACTTTGGGTCGTATGACTTTTTTCATTTTTAAACAATTTAGGAGCAGCTCTACTGAAGCATATCATTGACCTTCAATAATTTTAAAGTATACAATTTGGTAAGTTTTAACATACATATACATTCATGAAGGCATCACCACAATCAAGATAGTGAATACTTGGGCCAGAGGGTTGGCTCAGTGGTTGGTGGAGACTCACGCCCACCAACAATCAATACTGCATACCACAATGCCGGGCGTGGTGGCTCGTGCCTGTAATCCCAGCACCTGGGAGGCAGAGACAGGAGGATTGCTGAGTTCTCGGCGGCTTGCCTGGGCACCATAGTGAGCTCAGGGCCAGCCTGAACTACAAAGCGAGACCCTGTCTCAAAAAGCAAAAAAAAAAAAAAAAAAAAAAAAAAAGATAGTGAATACTTTAATCACCTCAAAAATTCCATGTGTCTTTGGTCCCAAACCTCTGATCTGCTTTCAGTATAGATTTTTGGAAAGAAGAAAAGGTATAATAACAGGTAGATAGATGCTTAAAACAGAAAAGGATGTTTGTCATAACCAGTATGGAAGACAGTTATGGAAGCCTTTTTGTGTTTTATAGTTTGGGGTTTTGTTTTTAGTTATCAGTGTTTGCTAAATTGTATGTGATAAAGACCAGTTATTTTGTATTAAGAATGAGTCACTGAGATTATTAAAATAATTACCACAGATAACTCAGAACGTGAGCATGGTTCATAGGCATTTGATAAGTGTGTTAAAGGGGACATTTGCTGATTGATGGTGATGGTGTTACAGTGATGGTTATCAATAAGAGTGATGGTAGCAGGGGCAGTGGCCACAGAAGTGGTGACGGTGGGATGATAGTAGTGGTAGATGGCAGTGATGACTCTGGAGATACGAGGTGACCAGGAGCATTGGCCCAACTGGCAGAGAGATGGTGTCTATTCTTGTTTCTGGATTCTGGTTTAAGCGGGCTACATCATGTCAAGATGATTGCCACCTCCGGGAGATGGAGCAGAAGGACTGGTGATGCCTGACCTGGGATAGAAGGGTAGGGACTTTTCTCTGATTATTCAACGCAAGAGGTGC
Source organism: Thryonomys swinderianus (assembly GCA_004025085.1). Taxonomy (NCBI): domain Eukaryota; kingdom Metazoa; phylum Chordata; class Mammalia; order Rodentia; family Thryonomyidae; genus Thryonomys; species Thryonomys swinderianus. The sequence goes on along the minus strand of PVIC010049522.1, from coordinate 5,215 downwards.
CTGCCTCCGAATCTCTGGAGACTGAAGCTGGGACTTCCTTCCTCCCTAGGGGCCGCCAGGGGCTGCAATTGCTGTAAGAGCAGGTCACGTGGCACGGCTTCCTGTATGCTGTTGCTGCCGGGTGTCCATGGCCCGCACCCCCAAGTTGCCACTGCAACAGTCAGAGTGGCAGCTAGAGGCCTGGTCCATGCTGTGCCCTCCGGACGGTGCTGGTGAGGCTGAGCAAGAGGCCTCCTCGTCTCAACACCTGGGAGAGCAGGAAAGGAGTCTCACCAGGGTAGAAGACCATGTTGCGCCGCAAGCCCTCCAATGCCAGCGAGAAGGAGCCCACTCAGAAGAAAAAGGTGAGGACCATCTTTGGGAAACTCACTTTTTCTTTCCCTCCTTTGGGAACTCACTTCTTCCTTCCCTCCTCTGCTCTCTCCGCCCATCCCCTCCAGGACTCTTATTAGTGAGACGAGCCAAAGGCCATATGGTGAGCCTCTAGGTGAGGGCTATTCTCTCAGAGGGCCACGGGAGAGTACCCAAAGTTTACTAGAACAATGAAGGTTAAATGAAAATTTTAAAACTCTGGAATAGTAGAACTGTGGGCTAGACTTTTGGGAGTCTGGAGTTATAGAATTAAGCCCTACCACGATGTGATAAAGACTGAAAATTAGGGACCAGAAACTAAATTAGACTTTGAGAATTACAAAATACTACACTCAACTTGGAAACATAAGACTTACTTCTGTCTTTCCTCTACTGGTCTTGTTGCCACTTCTGCCCAAGTGTGGCCTCTCAGAAGCCATCTCACTCAAAAATCCCACTGGGCCACCCAGCAAGATGCTTCTAGGGCCTCCGCCCTTTGGCCAGAACCCAGACTCTGTCCACCAGGCTCAGCTTTGTTGCAGCTGCTCAGGCTACTGTCTGTAGGGTCTGAAGTGATTTCCAGACTCAAGAAAAGCACCCCCAACTGCAGTCAGATGAGGGAAAATATTTGAGATATGAAGATAGGGAGATGGTGGGTAGGAGAGGGAGCCAAGGAGGAATAATTGAATGGGAGAATTTCAAAAGCCAGAAAAGGAAGCAGCTGAGATGTTCATCTTCCTGAGGCACCGGCCAGCCTAGAACATCCCTTGAAGGCCTTTTCAGATCTAATTTTCTCTGGTTCGATCTGGGGATTTCAGTGGATTGTGAGATTCTCCCAGTCAACCAGCAAGCACACTGCACATCCAGTGAGACCATAGGACCATTCTAAAGCACAAGGCCTGAACCAGGTCCACAAGGCCTGGGCCCAGGCTCTCACTGCACCCAGACAGTTTTCCTTGGAGCTCAGCCCAGGTGTACTATGGGAGAGCTTGCTTGTCAGGGCAACAGCTCCTAGGCAGAGACCGAGACAGCTGAAAGACTGAGCCCCAGGGCACTGGGGTGTGCATCCTGCCCCATCTCTTGAGTCCTGGATGGCTGCCACTTCCGGCTGTACTCTCCCCACCCCAGCTGCTTCTCTAAGGTTGCAGTGGTGGTAGACGAGAGAGGGAGGAGAGTCATGAATCTTCACACAGGCCCTGTCATCCTCGTCTACACCTTGCGTGGCGCTAGGCCCAGCAGACCTGCCATTGGTTGCCACTCCTCAGTGAGTGGGGCCACTTCCTCTTGCTCTCTGTCTCACGGGGGTGGGAAACAGAGACTGTTTTATAGACACTGCTAGGCCCCAAACCACAGGGAAGCTGAGCTGGAGGAAAGTCAGAAAGAGCTGACACTTTGATACTGAGATCCTGTACCACCCTAGATTAAGGTGCTCGGGGCCAGAGAAACCAGAAGCCTCCTTTCTTTCCTCAACTTCATGTACCCAGATCTAGTTTGGCATGTGGGCCTCTAGAATTTTGTCCAGACCTCTTCCAGGAGAGACACAGCCCATGTGGCACTGTAGTCTATGTCCTTCAAAGAATGGTGGTCCAGGCAATCCCCACTGCAACCTTGCCAGAGCCCATGCCAGCCAAGCTGAGATGAGCTTGTTTACATCCCCTTAGCCCCATCCTGTGCAAATTCCTTTGGAAAAGCCAAGGCTCCAGAAGGGAAAGACAGCATCTTTCCCAGACCTGGAGGCATTGACCCAGCACCATCATTGTTCGCACAGTGGCCATGGACAACTGAGGAGATATGAAGGCAAAGAAGATGACAGGTCAAGGGGGACTTCCCTCTCTCTGTCCTGTCTTTGCTTCTCTCTGCCCTGTGAGGTCTGCCAGAGGAAGAATGTGCCAGGCAGAGGACAAGAAGTGAGTCGGAATTATGCTGTGCTATAGCTATAGGATGTTGGGCAGCATTGCCTTCCTTTGGGCCTCAGTTTCCTCACCTCTGAAAAGGGAGATAACGTCTAACCTGCCACCTCAGAAGACTGTACAGATCACCTGGAACGATGGTTTTTGAAAGCACTGTGCCACATGTGTCCACGAAGGGGTGCATTCTTAGGCAGGGACAAAGGTTGCAGATTGCAAAGAAAACTAGGTCCTGGGCCCAGCGCTGAAGTGGAGGAAACAAGATTTAATAGCACAGAAGGCGCCACTGAGAGAGAGCTTATCAGGTGCCACACACGGTGTTGTGCACTTCACCCATCATCTCTTAGCTTACTAGCTCCTCATGACAGCCACGTGAGGTGGGAGGAAATATTGTCATTAGCCCTATTTTATACTCAAGACTCACAGAGATGAAGGAACTTGCCAAAGGTCACACAGCAAGGAAGCTGAAGAATAGGGATCCAAGCCAAGCTCTGTCTGACTCCAGAGTCGGAACCCCTTCTTTGCTCACTCGTACACCTAAATGATCTCACAAACACCGGAAAAGCCCGATGAGAATAAATGACTCAGATGACCCGCAGGAGAGCTCCGCGGGGCAGGCCTGGGTAGCTGTGGAATGAGTGCTCTCCCAGCCAGCGAAGCAGACAGAGGAGCAGGTCCTCCAGGATGGTAGGAGCAGGACACAGTACCAACCGTGGGCCAGGAAGGACTAGGGGGCCCCAGGATCTGAGGATATGTCCCTCAGCTGATCTTAGGTGACTTTCACTCCCTTCACATTATCACTGTGGACTGGTTTTGATCTGATTCTACTCAAAGATCAGTTCTGGGGTGTAGGAATGGAAAAGGGTTTTCCTGGATGTGCAGGCTGGCCTAAGGCTGGCCCTTCTCCGCCACACCCCACCTTCACACCGCCAGTCTCCCACCAGGTTCCGGAAAGGAATCTAGGCTTTAGTTGTGCTTGGTTGCTCCCTCTTTCCAGCCTCTTCCTGCTCCCACCCTCCTCCCAGTCCCAGCTCCCAGCTCCTCCTGGGCCTCCCTTACTGCGTCACACCTCTAACCTACCCTCACCATCTTTAATCTGAAAATCTGAAAGGCTACAAATCATGAAACTATGTGACAAGATGCTACAAGTAGAAAATCCCACAGCTGACCTCATGTGATTTGACAGGTCACAGTCAAAATGTACATGCATTTTGCATCTGCATTATACTGTGTGTATAAGGTGTGTATGAAACAAGTGAATTTTATATTTAGACTTGGCTCACATCCCCCATATCTCTATGCATATGCAAGTATTCCAAAATTTCAAACTCAGTGTTTTGGATAAAGGATTTCCAGCCTGCAGGATATTGTTCCTGGCTACCTACAAAATGATGCCCAAGTTCCTTGGCATGACTGGCAAGGGCATTCCACGGCTTGGTCTTCTCCACCTCCCACCACAGCCACCACCGTGCCCACTCTTCCATCCCCTCACTTGTAACACCCCTGCCTCTGCCTTGCTCAGACCCTTCCAGTCCCACCTGGTGAGAATCTGTGTCCCTCCTGGCCCAGCTCAGGCACCTCTTCCACAAGGCCCTTCAGACGCCACCTGCTTTAGCATCGCACCCAACCCACTTCTGTCTTGGGTGGGGGTAACTGCGTGAACCCTGAGGTGACACAAGCAGAACAACACACACGCGTTTCTAGAGTCAGAGAGCCAGGCTGAAGCCTCTGCTCTTCTCTTCCCACTGCAGGACTCTTTCTAGAGCACTTCACTTCACATCTCAGGCTGTTCCTCTCTGTGAGACGCAGATGTGACACAGAGCAGGTAAAACACAAACAAGCTGGCACATATGAAGTGCCTGGCAGAGGGGCAAGCACATGGGTGGTGTTTAACCTTTCACTGCAGGACCCCCTTGCACATGCACATGCGCGCGCACACGCGCACACACACACACACACACACACACACACACACACACCAGGAACTGAGCAGCAAGGGTGCTCAGTATGTAGTGGGTTCACTTGAAGGAGCTCAGAGGATGGTGCAGGAGAAACCTGGAAAAGCCGAGACTGCTAGGGCAGCAGGAAAGAAAATGCCACTGAGACAGTAGGGCTCTGAGAGGCGGGTCACCAGGGAAGATCTCTGCAGAGGTGCTGCCTGTTAAGCTGGAGTCAAAAAACCTCTTGGCCAGGCACAGTTGCAGAGGTTTGCAACCTCAGTTACTCAGGAGGCTGAGGCAGGAGAATGTCAAGTTCAAGCCTAGCCTGGGAAAGTTAGGGACTTAGCCTGTCTCCTGGGTCTCAAAATTAAAAAAAAAACACAACTTTTTATTCAAGCATAATGTCCGTACAGAGAAATACATAAGTCGTAAATGCACCACACGGTGAGTTTCCCCATTCAGGAAGCACCAAGACGAAGGAACAAAACAATTCCAATTCCAGAAGTCTAGAAGCTTCTCTGGACTTTCCTTCCCGCAAGGGTGGCCATTTTCCTAACTTTCAATGCACAAATGAATCCTATTAGGTGTGGATGTTCGTGCAAGTGGAACCACGTGCCATGTGCTCTTTGGGACTGTTGCTTAACAGCATATTGGCGAGGGTTATCCACACCACGAGGATAGTTGTCCTGCCACTTTGCTGCACACTCTCTTGTATGACTGCCACAAATAATTTATCCATTCTAAGTCTGTGGGCATTTGGGTTGTTTTTGGTTAGGTGGGAATTTGCAGAGGAGAAACCATATCTGACAGAGAGAGGGCAGAGTAGTCCACAGGGAGAGATGTCCAGGGTAAAAGTATGGAGATGGGTCTTGGGAAATGCTAAGCATTAGCTGGCACCGAGTGGTGTGGCTAGGTCAAACCATGTTTTAAGCACTCTGTGTACTCACTCGTTTCATCCTCACAATAGCCCGGTGAGGTAGATGCCTTGGTCTTCATTTTACTCAGGAGAGAATAGAA
>PVIC010049521.1:0-13133 GCA_004025085.1 Thryonomys swinderianus | reverse complement strand
CCCGGCTGTTTTTTTTTTTTTTTTTTTAAACAGGGTCTCGCTTTGTAGTTCAGGCTGATCCTGAACTCACTATGTAGCCCAGGCAAGCCTTGAACTCAGCAATCCTCCTGCCTCTGCCTCCCCAGTGCTGGGATTACAGGCGTGAGCCACCATGCCCAGCGTTGTGGTGTATGGTATTGATTGCTGGTGGGGTGAGTCACCACACCTGGTGTTGTATGTGGGTACTGGGGATTGAACTCAGGACCTTGTGCTTCCTAGACAGGTGCTGGAACCACTGAGCTAAATCTCTGGCCCCTGGAGAAGTTTTTTCTTTTTTTTTTGAGACAGGGTCTCGCTTTGTAGTTCAGGCTGGCCCTGAGCTCACTATGTAGCCCGGGCAAGCCTGGAACTCAGCAATCCTCCTGCCTCTGCCTCCCGAGTGTTGGGATGACAGGCGTGAGCCACCACGCCTGGCTGGAGGAGAAGTTTTAAAAGTAACTTTTCAGCATTATAAGCTCTGGCGTAGTGATCGTTAAGTTGTGATTATTGGTTCTTTTTCCTGGACAGACATGAGCTGTTAGCATCACATTTGAAATTTTATGGTATTTGCGACCCAGTGGAAACGTGTGCCTTTTAAGCCTTCAGAAGCACTGAGCAGACATGGAACTCAGAGTAACCCTTATTAGCCCCTGAGCATTTTCTATGTGCCCTGGGTTGCTCTCCAAGTTACAGCTGTTTGTTGGTGCCAATTAAACTCAATGCATATTTATAAATATTAAAAATTTGAGTCACTCTTGTAGAAGAAACTAAGGTAGAATCTGAGGAAAAGTTGGGGATGGGGAAAGGGAAGTGCTGTCGGCCGTTTAGGTATGGATCTGTGGACTCATGGGCCCTGGAGTCTGATTCTGTCGCTCAAGGAGAGGAAGGTTATTTGGGGCCTGTCAGAAAGGAGGTTGGGTGGGAAAAGCGGAAAGAGCCCTAGAGCTGTGTGGGCCTGTGAAGACAGTACCAAGGGGTGTCCTGTTTGCTACCTTCTTCGAGCAGCGGGAGAGGGGCAGACAGTATTGGGTTTTTCTTCCCATTGGAGGTTTTCTTTTTTTTTTTAACTAATGGAAAATTACCTAAAAGTGCAGTCTTGTCCTCTGCCTTTTTAAAGGTATCTTTTGTTGGCTAGCATATGTTTGTTCATGAGTTAATGAAGTTTTAGCTTTGGAAATATTAACTAAAAACACTGTTTTAATTTTTTTCCAGGAGAGTCACCAGAGGAAAAAACGGAAATCAGAAGCTATAGGAACGAGTGACCACATTGACTTGTTGGCTCTTGGTACAGCAGTTGGTAGCATTTTATTGTACAGCACAGTAAAAGGAGAATTGCACAGTAAATTAGTAGTAAGTGTATTTATGTATATTTTACATGAAAAGTGTGATGAATACTGAGATGATTAGAACACTTCAAGAGATATAATGAGATCTGTACTATATAGGCAGTATCCTGTTTTTTCTATATTTAAAGAACTGAGTAATACTTTTTTTGTTTGCTTTTTCTTTTTCTTTTTTTGCAGTACCAGGGATTGAACTCGGCCCCTTGTGCGTCCAAGGTTGGCACCGTACAACTTGAGCTAAAAATCCAGCCCTTGTTTTCATTTTTGAGACAAGGTTTCACTATGTGTAGTTCAGGGTGTCCCTGAACTTGCTGTGTAGCCCAGGTTGGCCTCGAACTCATGGTGATCCTCCTTTCTCTACCTCCCCATTGTTGGGATTACGGGCGTGTGCCCAGCCACATGAAGGATTATTGACAAAGATTTACATAGGAAGAGGTCAGAGAACTCCAGGGTATCACAGGTAGCAGATGCAGAAGCTGGTTGCTTCCTTTTGGGTGAGGAGAGCAAAGGAGGCAGCTGGACTAACTGTGGAAGGTGAGACCTTCCACTGGTGTTGCTGTTGCTAGGGAGTGGCCCTGCGTTACCTACTGTAAAAAGGACTTCTGAGAGTGTTCCTCAGTCGATGGACAGTACCTCTGTCCCAGTGGTGTGATTGTGACTACTGAATGTCCCAGTGAAGAGCCAGTAGTGATTAGAGAAAACCCTCACCTAATTTGGCAGATGAAGAATTTTATCTCATTTTAAATCTGCCCTTAGAAATGGTTTTCTTTTCTTTTTTTGAGACAGGGTCTCGCTTTGTATTTCAGGCTGGCCCTGAGCTCATCATGTAGCTCACGCAAGCCTTGAACTCACAGCAATCCTGCCTCTGCCTCCCGAGTGCTGGGATTACAGGTGTGAGCCACCACACCCAGCACTGTGGTATGTGGTACTGATGGCTGGTGGGCGTGAATCACCACGCTCAGCATTGTATGTGGTTACCAGGGATGGAACTCAGGACCTTGGGCTTGCGAGGCAGGCGCTGGAACCACTGAGCTAACCCTCTGGCCCCTAACTCATTTTTGAAGTGGTTTTTCTACAGCCTGGCTTGTACAACTAAGACTTGGAGAAAATGATACATTGAAAGTACCTGGTGTATAATTAATTTTAGCAACTGCTCTTTGAATGAGGAAGTGAATGAGTGAGGGGAACATTGCCAGATTGCTTTCTGAAAAGCTGTGCCAGTTTTCACTGTCCTTGGCTGTGTCTCACTGTGGCCCCTCCCCCATTATAATCTCATCAGTTTGAGCAGTAGTATAGTGCTAAGCAAATTACTCGATAAACCAACCGAAAGGGCCACTTTTTGGCTTGTATGTGATTACTAAGAATATTTTAATTCATTTGCTATATCTAAATTCTTCCTGTAGAGTTTGTGTTTATATACTTTAATTTTGTGTGTGCATATAGATAAAATATAGGACTTCCCTGAGTAGCTAGCTGAAAAGATAGAAGTAACACCTTTCTGTTTTAAAACATTTTTCTTTTGAAGTAAGAGTAATTGAAAGTAGCTTCCATGATTTTAATAATGTTGTTGATTTAGAAATAATGATGTTGATTTAGAAAATAATGATGTTGATTTTAGAAATTATATAATGATACTTCACTATTGTGTATTTATATGATTCAGGTACAGAGAATATATAGAGTTATAGTGTGACTTTGCACTTCATTCTGGGAATGTATGTGAAATGGGAGACAACAGTAATCTGATATAAAGACAGTTTTTCAGTGCAGATTTAAAATCACATAAAAGTTTTTGTTTGTCGCGTTGGCTGTTCTTTTACTGTGGTCTCTTCATTCCCTGTGCTCTGAGTAAGAAGCACCTTGTGTGCTGTGTTTAGATGGTGTGGCCAGACCTCTGCAGGCATTTAGTGTTTATCTGGACAAATAGTGAAACAGAGTTTTGTTTTGTTCTCTGAGGCAAAGTTTTACTGTGTGGCTGAGGCTGGCTTTGAGTTAGCGTGTGGCCCAGACTGGCCTTGATCTTCCTCCTGCCTCAGCCTCTTGAGTGACCAGATCACAGGCATGTGTGGCTGGCTATGCCCAGCTCCTTCTCTGTTTTTTCTTTTTTTAATACTTTGCATTTAATCCAGGGCCTTCATAGTGAGTTACACCTGACCCACTTATTTAGAAAGTTTGGGTGTCTAAAAGTTGTCTAGGCTCGGCTGCAACTTGGGATCTTCCTGCCTTGGGGTCTAGAGTGCTGGGGTTATGTGGGTGTGTCACGAGCACCTTCTCTTTTTTTTCTTTCCCTTACAAGGAATTGAACTCAGGACGTTGCACTGGTGAGGCAGGTGTGACACCACTGAGCTAAATCCTTGGCCCCAGTGTGCCATTTCTAGTACTTTTCCTGTGTGTGTGTGTGTGTGTGTGTGTGTGTGGTTCAAGGGATTGAATTTATGACCTTGTGCTTGCAAGGCAGGAGGCAGCACCATTGCACTAAGTTGCTGGCTCTGTAGTACTTTTTCTAAAAGATTTTCAAAGACTTTTCAGCGAAATTTTTACCTTTTAATAAATTGAGTTTTGTTGGTCTGATGGCTCATGCCTGTAATCCCAGCACTTGAGAGGCTCAGGTAGAAGAATCTCCTTGAGTTTGAGACTAGTATGGGCTGCATAGTGAGTTCAAGGCCACCCTGAATTACAGGGTGAGATCCTGTGTCAAAAAGCAAACATACAAAATAGCAAATATGAAAGAGTTGATTTTGGACTCGATCCTGTGACTTCACTAGTTCTGTCACTGTTCTTTTGTTTTGAAGAGCTGACATTCCTGTCAAGAGCAAGTGAGACTCAAGACTCACAGTGTGGAATTTAGCTTTTTCTACCAGAGAAGGGAAAGCCAACATTTTGATGAAGTTCTGGCTGTTTTATCTCATATTTGAAAACTGAATTAGAACTTTTGGCAAAACTAAAATGGTTAGATGTAGATGTAGGTTAAGGCCTGATTTTTTTTTTTTTTGAGACAGGGTCTCGCTTTGTAGTTTAGGTTGGCCCTGAGCTCACTCTGTAGTCCAGGCAAGCCTCAAACTCAGCAGTCCTCCTGCCTCTGTCTCCTGAGTGATGGGATGACAGGCGTTAGCCACCATGCCCGGCACTGTGGTATGTGGTATTGATTGCTGGTGGGCGTGAGTCACCATGCCCAGCATTGTATGTGGTTACCGGGATCGAACTCAGAACCTTGCGCTTTCGAGGCAGGCACCGGAACCATTGAGCTAAATCTCCGGCCCAGGCCTGATATTTTGATTAACTGGCAATGACTAACATTCTGTCTTTAAATTTTTTAATCTGCAGGGTGGTGGTCATGACAACAGAGTTAACTGCATACAGTGGCATCAAGACAGTGGCTGCTTATATAGTTGTTCAGATGATAAGTATATTGTGGAGTGGAACACACAGGCATGCAAAGTGAAATGGTGAGTGAGGCTGCTGTCTCTGGGTGGGGGTTGACCTTTTGGAAATGAGCCCTTGACAGACCCTGTTGGGCACCACGGGGAACATACATGTTGGCAAGGAATAGGCTGTTTTTTAAGGAATGTTTAGTCAGAGTGGACACCCAAGATTTTACCACAAAAGCTAAATGACACAAGAGCATAGTAGTCTGTAAGAGATGGTGGAACTTGTCAGGTGGATGTGGCAGTGCTGGGAAAGGAAGGGGTTTCAGCTCGTTTCTAGACAGGATTTAGAGAGAAGAGGCAGGAGAGTGGTTTAACCGAAGGAGAAAAGGTGCGGAGCTGTCAGAAACAAAGGCCAGGAGTCCAGAAAGTGAAAGATTTACTTGGTACTGAGTGAGCTAATTTTGAGGGTCTGTCAAGGGCACAGTGAATGGCAGAGAATGGAAATACCCTCCAGTTAGTATAAATTATGATCAGGGCAGCAAAATGGTTCTAGACAGGTTGAATTTGAAGTCAAATTATGTGAAAGGTGAGATCCAGTAGACAGGGTGGTGAGAGAGACATACTAAAAATTTTAAGGGAGGCCTGGGGCTGGAGCTGCTTCCTCCACTTAGCTTGTTGCTGTGCAGCTATTCAGGTGAGAGTTTGCCGAGTCCGTTCCGTCCTGTAGAGAAGCACTGTGGAGGCTCTGTAGGCACATTAGACATGTGCCTGTGTTTAACGCCACGAGCTCCACCCTGTCCCTGTTTCACTGGTGAGAATCAGGTCAAATAGAGGCCAGCCCCTATCCCTCTAAATATGTTTGCTGCCTAATCCTAGCATGCTTGTGCTTCTGTAATTGATTCCTCGTTCCCACTCCATGCCAGAAACTGTCTACTGCGATTTAGCTTCTTCCCTTAGGATCTTGAAGGCATTGTTCCACTGTTCAGTTGTATATTTATGTATTTTACCTCCCGGTACATGGGATCAAACATAGGACCTTGCCCTTGCCAAGCAGGCCTGGCACCACTGAGATAGATCCCTCGCCCATCAATTCTTTTTGAGTGTCCTGTAATCTATGTACTCTTATTGTTATTTAATGAATAAGTTAACATTGGTGCTTGATGCAGTCATTTAGCCCAGGAATTGAGTTACTTCATTTTTCTTGTATTAGATAATTTTATCCTTTTTCTTTTCTCTAGTGAACTGTTAATCCAGATGTTCTGTCTACTTATGTTGTAAATTTCTGATATCTATCTATAGTGCCTCCACACCCCTGGCCAAAGTACAGTGGGTTTGAATATTGAACCTAGGGCTTTGTCCCTGCTGGGCAGTCCACTGAGTTACGTCCTTATCCTTTTTCTCTTACCTTTTGTTTTGAGACAGGGTCTCACTTTGTAGTTCAGGCTGGTCCTGAGCTCACTGTGTAGCCCAGGCAAGCTTCAAACTCACAACAATCCTGCCTCTGCCTCCCAAGTGCTAGGATTACAGGTTTGAGCCACCATGCCTGGCACTGTGATATGTGGTACTATTTGCTGGTGAGTCACCACGCCCAGTATTGTGTGTGGTTACCGGGGATTGAACCAGGACCTTGCGCTTGCTAGGCAGGCACTGGAACCACTGAGCTAAATCTACAGCCCCTATTTGTTGAATTTTTAAATTTTTCTAACCATGTCTGTCTATCTGTCTGTCTGTCTGTCTGTGTAGGGCAATTAACTTATGGTCTTTTCACTGAACTACATTGTAAAGTTGTATTTTTAGAGATAGGCTACAAGTGAATTTTTGATTGTCCTGCCTCAGCCTCTCAAAGTGCTGGATTACAGACATACACCACCATGCTCAGCTCTTAATGTACTGAAATTTCTGGAGCTGTTTTTTGTTCTCTGTGGTTTTTGTTTTTTTGCATTATGTTTTACACATTGGATTATATTTCTTCCTAGCTCCTTGAAGATGATTACAATAGGATTTCAGTACTTTTCTTCATTTGTTGTTTGATTTCTAGTTTCTAGTGTTAATGTTGAAAACATTCTTTAAATTACAGGCAGTCCGTTGTAACCTGTTGGTATTTGAAAGCAAAACATTAAAAGGCTGAATAGAAAGTCTGGGTGTGGGTGTGTGGCACTTTAGTTGTTGGACTTTTACAGAATGATTGGGAGGCCTAAAGCGCTCATTCCTCTGGAACCCACATGTCCCTCAGGAGAATGCTCCTGTCTGGTGTTTTTCCAGCTTTTGTGGGCACCTGTGTGTTGCCTGTGCATACAGCCCCCTTGTAGCATGCTGGCCCTCCTTTGGGAGTCAGACACGTGCTCCGTGGGCGCTGATAGAAGAGGATCACACCGAGTGGCAGAATGGGCATTGGTGCTACGCTCTCAGAATGGATAGGTAGATTGAGGAAGCTTGTGAGCCTCCTCAAGGCAGTGTGGGGAGTCATGCCTTCGTGTTTCTTTGTTGGTACAGAGACTCTGTGTAGTTCGGGCTGGCCTTGGATTTACCACACAGCACAGGCTGGCCTGGATGATGATGGTCCTTGTGCCTTGGCCTCAGCCTCGTAGTGCTGGTGTCAGAGGTGTGTGGGACCATCCCTTGCTTGAGATCTTTTACGTATGTATCAGCTCAGTGACTATCTATTGAATGATAAATGTTAAGTCAATCTTGAACTTGGGATGTGGTGAGAAACTGGCAAAAATTTAGAGGCTGGAAGGTAAAGAAAAAAGTTCTTTCGTATAGTGGATGTTTCCATGCTTATAAGTACATACTAGTATCATTTATCAATATTCTCATTTGTCTTATGAATTGCCTGCTTATGGCTCTTTTCTGTTTTCCTTTTGAGTTGTTCCTTTTGCACTTGGTGGAGGTGGTGGCATGTGTGCACGAGCGGGTGTGTGGTGTGTAGAGTGTGTGTGTGTGTGTGTGTGTGTGTGTGTGTGTGTGTGTGTGTGTCTAGTACTGGGAATTAAACCCAGGACCGTCACTATATCCCCAGCTTTCACTTCTTTTTATTTTGAGAAAAGATCTTGCTAAGTTGCCCAGGCTGGGCTTGAATTTGCAGTCTTCCTGCCAAGAGTGCTAGAATTATAGATGTGAGTTCTTTTTCTTACTAATTCCAAAGAGCTACCGTGTGTATTGTAAAGTATTCTTTATTTAAATACTACCTTTTTAAGGAGAGAATATTTTCCTTGGCTCATGATTTCAGAAGTTCCACTCTGGTTGGCTGTCTTCAAAGCTAAACAGTGCGGCAGAGGAAAGCTCTGCTCCATTGGCAGCTGGGGAGCAGAGGCCTGGGGAGGGGCTAGAGAGAGGACGGGCTGGAGACAGGGTCTGCCCTTCAGACCGTACCACCCCAGTGCCCTGCTTCCTCCACCTGGGTCAGTGGGCACCTCAGACCCCTCCAGCTGGAAATCAAACCTTCAATACAGGGAGGCTTTGGGGGACATTGGGAATCAACCAGAACAGTCTGTTGTTTGGCTGGCCTCAATTTCATAATATATCCGAGATTGACCTCAAACTCATGGTAATCTTTCTGCCTCAGCCTCTCAAGTTAGACTAATTTATAGTATGAATTTCAGATATAAATAAACAACCAAATTCCCTGTTGCTCAACAGCATTAATACGTTCAGCAAACTACAATGTTTCATGGCTGTAATCTTGTTCAAGATCTTGCAGAGAATAAACTACCTGATGGAAGTTCCTTGCATAGGTTTGGATTAGAAATAAACTTGGGCTACACCTGGAGACAGTTTGTGTTGCTAAGGGATTAAAGGAGCTGATGTTGCCAAGATGGGATGGATTTGGGGAGGTCTAGAGTGGAAGGGTCTTGGCCGCCGCTCTGACAGCTCTTCACTACCCATTTCTTGCTGCCTCCCCCAGTTTATGTGAAGGGAGAGCGAACGGTGTTCAGAGCGCCCTCAGGGTGGCTTCAGTGAAGTGTCCAGACTGTCTGTCCTGAGGCGGGATTTTAAGGGATGCAGTTAACAGAACTACATGGTATCTTTAATGCCTCGTTTGTTTTTTTGTTACTGTCTGCCGAGTAAACCTTCTCATTCATTAAGATGTTTTTACTTTTCTTTACATTATAGCAAATGGAAAGGTGACAATAGCAGTGTCACATCTCTGTGTATCAGCCCAGATGGAAAGATGTTACTTTCAGCTGGTCGAACAATCAAACTATGGGTTTTGGAGACCAAAGAAGTCTACAGAGTGAGTGTGTCAAATTACTTATAAGCCTAACAGTCATAGAGTAAATATGGAGAAAAAATGTGAGCCATAGCATATTGTAGTAAGAATACCAATTCTGGCCGGCGATGTAGCTCAATGACACCGGTAGTGGCAACGTCCTGAATTCAATCCTAGTAGGAAAAAAATTCTTAGGCTCAGTGCTACATGCCTGTAGTCCCAGCACTTGGAACGCTGAGGCAGGAGGATGGCTGGTGGCCAGCCTGGGCAGCCCAAGAAGACTTTGTCAAAAAAAAAAAAAAAAAAGTCAAAACAGATTTTTCACGTATGTCAAATAATACAATTAACAGACAGAAATTAGTCTGCATATTTGATTTGTTCTGGAAAGAATGAATCAAACAAATAATGGAATTTGAGTTTAAAATTTGTTACTATGCAGTGATTATGGTGATTTTATTTCATAGTTTATATCTAGCATTTGGTCCATGTATAGTATTTAATTGTGGAAATCTAGTATTAGGGAAAACACTTGTACTCTGGGGTCCCTAAACTTCTGGTGCTGTGATGATGCCATAAAATTGTGGTTTCGACTCACTGAGAGGAAAATGAAGACCTACAATTCCTTGGCTGTGTCTGAGCACCTGTGCGTCCCTTTCAGAGTAGTCGAATTGGAGCCAGACATGCAGTTGAGCGGTGGGGTGCACACACAGCATTCCCAAGGTCCTGGGTGTGATCCCCAGTGCTACAGAAGAAGCAGTTCATTTTGATTATTTTCAGACGTGTCTTAAATATGAAAGGGTTCTAGCATAAATTATCGCATTTGCTTATAATTAAACAGCTTGCTTGTGGAGCTCTGCCTTCACATAGGAGTCTGACTTTTTGTACAGTGAGTGCTACTTTGAATCTGTCCTCTCCTAAATGGGATTTAACTTTCTCTAGCACTTCACAGGACACGCGACACCAGTTTCATCACTCATGTTCACTACTCTCAGACCTCCCAATGAGAGCCAGCCCTTTGATGGAGTCACAGGCCTTTATTTCTTATCTGGAGCAGTGCATGACCGGTTACTTAATGTCTGGTAGGTAGTTCCTTTGGATTTGGGGTAGCTTTGCCTGGAAGGAATCTGTCACAGTTCATGGGGTTAATATGAGTAATGAGTCACTGTATTGTTGGAATTACCTTGACTTAAAATGAAGAACTGCCTAAAGATTGGGTCTTTTGGAGAACAGTTTAAGAGCATTACATAATAGAGCCTCCTTAGAGATGCAGTGACCTGAATAGTTTTGTAACTGGGCAATTAAAAAATAAGTTTTTGGGCCAGAGATTTAGCTAAGTGGTTCTAGCGCCTGCCTAGCAAGTAGGTAGCCACATACAACAATACTGGGCGTGGTGACTCATGCCTACCAGCAATCAGTACCACTTACCACAGTGCCAGGCGTGGTGGCCCATGCCTGTAATCCCAGCATTTGGGAAGCAGAGGCAGAGGCAGGAGGATTGCTGAGTTCAAGCCTTGCCTGGGCTCCATAGTGAGCTTAGGGCCAGCCTGAACTACAAAATGAGACCTTGTCTCCAAAAAAAAAAGTTTTTATGGAGAAGACTTTTCATTTTGTTGAAATGTATGACACCTCTAGGTTAATGTAGTAATGTCTATTTATTGGTTTCCTGAGGATATAAAATTCCTTAACATTCCAAGAATCTTCACTAACCTTTTTTGCTGTTATTAATTCTATTTGTAATTAATTTCTGTTATTCTTTGTTTTTATTGAAGACAGTCTCATTATGTAGCTCAGGCTGTCTTTGAATTCATTCTGTAGACCAGGTTGGCCATGAACTCATGGCAGTCCTCCTGTCTCAGCCTCTCAAGGGCTGGGATAACAGGCATGCTCCACCATACCTGGTGTTTGGACTTAGCTTTCAAAAGTAAAAATTGATTTGATTAAGAGCTATCAGAAAATTTTTTTTCAATTTTTTTTTTTTTGGGACAGGGTCTCACTTTGTAGTTCAGGCTGGCTCTGAGCTCACTATGTAGTCCAGGCAAGCCTCGAACTCAGCAATCCTCCAGTCTCTGCCTCCAGAGTGCTGGGATTATAGGCATGAGCCACCACGCCTGGCACTGTGATATGTGGTATTGATTGCTGGTGGGCGTGAGTCTCCATACCCAGCTGGTTACTGGGGATCAAACTCAGGACCTTGTGCTTGCGAGGCAGGCACCGGAATCACTGAGCTAACCCTCCGGCCCTATCAGAAATTTTTGAATGTAAGAAGAAAGAAATTTTTTGGATTTAGGACCTCATCTGATGATTAAGCTGTCCTTTTCTTCAGCTATTATTTGTGGACAAAATATGGAACTAGTTTTGTATTTTACTGGTAATCGAGCATGCTCGTGATCATATGAAGTTAATATGAGCTTGTACAAGATACTCCTTTTGTAAGGGGTGCTCATCATGGCAGGCGTGGTGACACTGTTCTGCTGTCCCCCTTGGGAGGCAGGAGGGTCATTTGAGCCCAGGAGTTCCAGGCCTGCTTGTGCAGCATAGCTGGACCCTGTCTCACAAAAACAGAGGCTAGCAATGAACGTAGCTCAGAGGTAGAGTGCCGACCCAGCACATATAGAGTCTTGGGTTTCATCTCTAACACTGCAAAACAAAAAACAAGTTAATAACACTAGAGTTAAAATTTGCCTCCAGAGTCTCCTGACATTACTGAGATGCTTCAGTCTTAAGTGTTTCACAGCACTTCTGTGCCATGATTTTTCTGAATCTACAAAATTATAAAAGAAGGGTTGATTTCTCTTACGATTATGAAGAACAATGTTTTGTCTGGGGGCATCCTGGTGACATAAGAGAGAGCCTATATTTAACTTGTGTAACTAAAATTTATATCCCACATTAAAAGGCTGCCTAGAAAACCCTAAGTTTTGGGTGTTAGAGCAAGCCTAAGATACCCTGATATAGATAGATACATAGATAGATAGATAGATAGATAGATAGATAGATAGATAGATAGATAGATAGATAGATAGATAGATAGATAGATGGATAGATAGACTCCCACAGTACCTGTATCTCTGTCTATGTTTCCTTTTGTTTTCAGATAAGGTCCTGCCTTGTACTGTAGGCTGGCCTTGAACTCACTGTAGCCCAGACTGACCTTGAACTCATGACAGTTCTCCTGCCTCAGGCTCCTAAGTGCTGGGATTATAGGTGTATGCCACTATGGTTGGCCCCTGATAATTTTTTTTTTTTTAATTTTGGGGAATGGTTTGAGACAGGGTCTCTTTGTAATTTAGACTGGTCCTGAATTCACTATGTAGCCCAGGCTAGCCTTGAACTTGTAGTGATCCTCCTGCCTCTGCCTTCCTCCCAAGGCTGGGATTACAGATGTGTACTACCATGCCTAGTTGATAATATTTTTGAAGGATACATTTCTGTGAGGAAATATTTACTGCTTAAAGAAGATTGGAGGCCAGGGAGTTAGTTCAGTGGTTCTGGCGTCTTCCTGGCAAGTGCAAGGTCCCGAGTTCAATCCCCAGTACCACATACCACAATGCCGGACATGGTGGGTCATGCTTGTAATCCCAGCACCTGGAAGGCAGAGGCAGGAGGATTGCTGAGTTCACGTCTTGCCTGGGCTACATAGTGAGCTCAGAGCCAGCATGAAGTACAAAGTGAGACTCTGTCTCAAAAAAAAGATTAGAAAAATCCACAGATTTTTATATCACTCTATTTTTTGGCTGTATCAGAGATTGAACTCAGGACCTTGCACTTGAGAGGCAGGCAGGGTGCTACCACTCAGCTAAATCCCTAGCCCTTCGCATCACTTTTAAGGGGCTTATTCTTGGACTCTGATAGCAATTTTTTTCTTTGTATGGTACTCTCATCTCAGAGATGTTAGCCCCTCTTTTTGGAGACAAAGTCTCCTATGTAGTTCTGACTGGCCTCGTCCTCATGCGTCCCTGTATCCAGGGTGGCCGCCTGCCTCCTGTCTCCCAAGTACTGGAATTACAGGTGTGTACTGCCACACCCCACCTGTTGATAGGGATTTTGAATGTGGATAATATGAATATTAATGTTAGAATGAATCCTATTCAGAATTAAAAAGAATCTATTTAGTTTTTTAAACTTTTTTGAAGTATATATATATATATATATATATATATATTTTTTTTTTTTTTTTTTTTTTTTTTTTTTTTT
>PVIC010049520.1:0-13276 GCA_004025085.1 Thryonomys swinderianus | reverse complement strand
GTCTCTGCCTCCGGAGTGCTGGGATTACAGGCGTGAGCCACCACGCCCGGCTGAAATGAATTTTTAAAAAGGAAATGAGTTATGGGCCGGAGATTTAGCTTCGTCGTACTTGTCCAGGCATGATGACTCACGCCCACCAGCAATCAATACCACATACCACAGTGCTGGGCATGGTGGCTCACACCTGTAATCCCAGCTCGGGAGGCAGAGGCAGGAGGATTGCTGAGTTCCAGGCTTGCCTGGGCTACATAGTGAGCTCAGGGCCAGCCTGAACTACAAAGCGAGACCCTGTCTCAAAAAAAAAAAGAAATGAGTTAAATGTTATGGAACATCCAATGAACGGGACATGATATAATATAGTAGTTTGGGAAAGTCTTTAGCACAGGGGAGATAGCTCAAAATGTAACAGAGAAGCAGGACCTAAAACCACAAAAGCTACACATCCCAGCTTTTGGGATCCTGTGTGCGTGACGAGTTTCCCCTGCATCTACACAGAGCTACACATGGCAAAGGAAAACGTGGCTACTGCCCAGTGGGAGAAGGGGGACATGATGTTCCTGCGTCTTCCTGACTCTGCAAGGCAAGGGAATGGTCACATCTCGCAGGGAGGTCACCGCGTGGGACGGGGATGGGGGCGGGGCGCTTTCTCACCCGTCGTACTTGTCCAGGCTGATCTCGTAGAGCGTCTCCTTGGCTTGGTTAGCGTGTTCAGTGACTGCGGGGGAAACAACAGGACACTGGGTGTCATACCTGCAGGCCCAGATCCGACGCCGCTGTTTACAGCGAGTCCCACAGGGCCTCGGGAAGCTCTGCTCCGCTGCGTGAGACGACACGGTGGCACTTCACTGCCCATGAGCCACTTCTTCCCAGGCAGGCACAGCTTCTGTGTTACGCTGTTTCCGTACCCTACAGGCTATTTTTAAAATGTCAGGAAGCGCAGCAGGCAGCCCAAAGTGTCTGCGTCCCATGCGGTGGGTAGACAGAGCTCTACAGACCCCTCTGCACACAGGCTCTGCCCCGATTTCTTGTGACACCACCGTCGCGCTCACTGGAAGCTCTGCAAGGCCACGCAGGCGCTCGGACCCTCCGGGTACCCCCCAGTGCCGCCAGGAGCCTCTCACACCCGACGCTCCGGTGTCACGGCACGCGTGGTGGGGACATCTGTGTCCCTCAGCCTCGGGTGCTGTGACCGTTTCCAGGAAACAAAACTGTGGGCAAAACCTTGCATTTTTTAAGACCTGACCTACGTGGCCAACTGGCTTTTTAAGCCATTATATGAAAGCCTAGAAGGTCCTGAAAACACTGTGAGCGTGGCTTGGGTGGTTTCCTGGAGTGGCACCCAGGGCGAGAGTGGTTCCTGGGCACTGGTCCCTCGTGTCTCTTCTTGCAAGAAGGGCAGAAGGATCTGTCCCTCGGCTCTGTCCTTTGACCTTCTTAGCATGTTGCTTGAGTACTTTATATGCTGAGAGGTAGCTACTGTTAGAAAAGGTGACATGACTTGATTTTTGTCCTTTCCATTCTGATAGGTAAAAATTCTCTTTTGTTTAAAATAATCCTGTAGCATAAAAAACTTCTCATATATATATATATATATGAAATGAAGAATATAATATATAGTAATATACTAACATTTTATATACATATATGGTCAGTTTTTTGGGTTTTTTGAGACAGGGTCTCATTTTGTAGTTCAGGCTGGCCCTGAGCTCACTGTGTAGGCCAGGCAAGCCTCAAAGTCAGAAATCCTCCTGCCTCTGCCTCCCAAATGCTGGGATCACAGTCATGAACCACCAAACCTGGCACTGTGACACGTAGTTACTGGGGATCGAACTCAGGACCTTGGACTTCCCAAGCAGACATCAGAACCACTGAGCTAAACCCCCGGCCCAGTTTGTTTTCATTTTTGAGACAGGGTCTCGAGATACAGGTCAGGCTCTCTTTGAACTAGCTATGTAGCTCAGGTTAGCTTTAAATTCACAGTGATCCTCCCGCCTCAGCCTCCCGGGTACTGGGATTCCAGGCGTGTGACACCAGGCCTGGCTCTCGGGGGACTGCATGAAGCCCTCTCGGGGGCCACAGCCCACTAGAGAGACTTACCGATGACGTCGGTGGTGATGGAAGCCAGTGAGAACAGTGGCGCCACCCTCTTCTCGTAGATCCGCTTGCCACGCCCCTTGCCCCCGAAGGGGTTGATGAACACCAGCAGGTGCTTCGGTCTGCACGCTGCGAACACACACCGGGGGGCGGTGAGAACCGCGAGCCCACGATCCAGACCCGAGCCGCCACGCGATACTCCCCAGGCGGATGGCAACACACTGGGGGACAGCGTGCGACCAGCTTTTCCACTCGACGGGGAGCGAGGCAGTGGCCCGCGGGCTCGGTGGGGCCTCACGCACCCGGTGGCAGAGCCAGGCCTGGCTTCCACAGGGCACTGGACCCTGCGCTCGTGGCAGAAGAGCCGGAGGCGCGAACCGGACGCTCAGCCAGGAGCCGGGAGAGAGCCAATGCACGCGGGGCGCGGCCGTGCACAGGGGCTTCGTGGCGCCGCCCACAGGGAGCACCCAGGACCCAGACCGGTGTTTGGACCGACGGCCGCACCCTGATTAATGGCACGTGCCCAGGAGCTCACAGCGAGGCGCAGCGGCCACCGCTCACCCGGGCAGCAAAAGCCGTAACCTGCTCGTGGACAGAGGGAAGGACGGCCAGGCCGAGAGGTGGCGTGCACAGCAGGGTCTGCGTGGGGAGGACACCAGCGAGTGTCCGGCGTGCAGTTCCCCCGGCATCTCCCGGTGCTTGTGACCAAAGACCGGGGAGACGTCACACGAGGAAGATCTGGAAGGCCAAGGCTGGCCTTCCTGAAGCCATTCCTAAAACTGCCGAGTTCCTCACAGAGCCAGGGTGGAAACTCGCGAGACCCATCGTGGGGGAGGAGCAGGTGACTGCTGAGGAGTCTGCACGTGTTCAAAAGTTAAAGGATATATGAATAAATTCACGCTGGTGAATCTAACTTTGCACAAAATGGACACGCTTCTCAAAAACTATGATTTACCAGTGATGTCAGAAGACACAGAAAATGTGATTATCTAATAAAGAACCCAAAGCCATTCACGCAAACCTCCCAGCAAAGAAGCCCAGACCACGACGGGCTCGCTGAGGACCTCCCTGCACGAGAAACCATGTCCGCGCCACGGGGTCCCCCAGGAAGAGGACGGAGGGGAACCGCGGGCTCTGCCGGGACTGGTGTGAGCAAGGCGCCCCCAGTCACAGCCCCGTCCTGCCCTAGATGAAGGGAGCAGGAAGGGAACTTCGGACCACCCTCGGGAGCTAGGCACACCCCACGGTCACGGGCCGAGCGCAGAGCCGGACCCCAGAGCCGCCACGGGGACCCCGGAGACGGGGGCCTGGGCCGGCAGCCCCGGGCTGGGTGCCCTGACATGAGTGCCCGCTCAGTACTGGGTACCCAGCCAGCCACGCACGCAGGACACGAGCTCTTCCCTGGTTTACTTCCACGGCACATGGAAACACACCCGGGAGAACAAGAGGCTGAAGTCACAGACACAGCTGCCATTTCTAGGAACCAGCCGACTGGGCTGCATGTGCAGAGACGGGCATTTCTATGGACCAGACGTGCCAGACCCACGTCTCCCAAGGGTGTCTGCGGAACGGGCTCGAAGCCCCAGGGGCTTGGCAGGCGAGGCGGGAGGGAAGGAGAGAAAGTGAGGGCAGGAGGAGGAGCCTAGAGACAGAGGGAGAAGCAGCCAGGGAAACCGAGGCAGAAGCACTTGGCAGGAACAGCAAGGGAACTTGGAAGGGCACCTGGTGGTAGCTGGAAGTTGGCCTTGCCATGGCCCAGTCTGAGACTGCCAGGGGCACCACCCAGCTTGCAAGGCCTAAGGGGCGGAGAGACCCACTTTGGGCCACTGCTGGGGTTGGGGGAGCCCTACCGTGTCTGGGAAATTTATTTTTATTATATTTGTTTTGGGTGTTTTTGTGGGTTGTTTTTTTTCTTTCTTGAGACAGGGTCTCGCTTTGTAGTTCAGGCTGACCCTGAGCTTACTATGTAGCCCAGGCAAGCCTCGAACTCAGCAATCCTCCTGCCCCTGCCTCCCGAGTGCTGGGATGACAGGCGTGAGCCACCACACCCGGCACTGTGGTATGTGGTACTGATTGCTGGTGGGCAGGAGTCACCACACCCCGTATTGTTGTATGGGGTTACCAGGGATCGAACCAGGGACCCTGCACTTGTTAGGCAGGTGCCAGAAACACTGAGCTAAACCTCCAGCTGTTTGGGGTTTTTTTGACACAAGGTCTTGCTACATAGTCCAGGCTAGCCTTGAAAATCACTATGGAGCTTGGCTGGCCTTGAATTTACAGTGACCCTCCTGCCTCAGCCTCCCAAGTGCTGGCAACACAGATGTGGCCCAACACGCTCTGCTTAGTAAACTCTGAAACAAGTGACCCTGACTCATCTCAGATCCCGGGACCCGCTCCATCCAGAGGGCACGTACTCAGCCTCGCCAGCAGCTCCCGCAGTGTCTGCAGCCAGCGGTGACACAGCTGCTCGTCCAAGCTCCAGAAGGTCACCTGTGCCCACTTCCAGCGGTGATGCCGGGCACGCTTCACGCAGTGCACTGTAGAGACCAAGGGGCTCGTGAAGGTGCGGCCACTGCTGAGCCCCAGGCAGGCGGCAGAGGCTCAGGGCCACCGGCTCCCAGGATCCTTTCTCTTTGGTGGTGCTGGAACTGAAGCCCCGGATGTTCTTAAATTCTGAGAGAAGGTCGCATGAAGCTGCTCTCAGGCTACACTCAAAATTGCAACCCTCCTGCCTCAGCCTCCCGGAGGGCTAGGACTGCAGATATGCACACCATGCCTGGCTGACCCTCTGCTCCAAACAAACATGCTACTTCTCAGATCCTTTAAGCAGTATTTTAAAAATTAAGACAAAAAAATCAGTAACAAAAGTACTGAAAGTAGATCTTAGGAAAATGATCTTAGGGAGACTTTACAGAGGTAAATCGACCCAGCGAGCCCATCCAAATGTGCCGAACAGTCCCCGTCCCTGCCATCTACACAGTCACCTGTGAACGCGAAAGGCTTCTCCATCCTCTGCCAGCGGCCGCTGGTGTAGTGCTTCCCCTGAGCCTCGGTCTCCTCCACCGTGATGATCTCAGACACGGGCACGGAGCAGGCATCTGTAAGACCACAGCCATGGAGAGGTCGTCAGAGCCAGCACGGGCACAGCCTGACCAGAGGCCAAGGACAATCCACTGTAAAATTCCCACCAGACCCAAAGTGCTACGGACCTCGCATCACAGAGACCCCTCGCGGCACAACTCAGAACAGCTGATCGTGCAAGCAGCTTAGATGCCCGACAGACGAGTGGATAAAGAAAACGTGGTATTTACATGCAGTGCAGCACCACACTGTGCTAAAGACAGACTAGTATAGGTACAAATTCCCTATGACAGAAGTGATCGTTATGTACATTAAAAGAAATAAAAATAACTACAAAAGCGAGAACCTGTCTCAAAAAAAAACAATAAAAATGAGTCACTTGCAAGAAAATGGACCCACCTGGAGACCATAATGTTAAGTGAAGTAAATTATACCCACAGCTTAAATTTTACATGGTTTCTCTTATACGAGGATACAAAAGTATAAACAGAACTAAAAGAGATAATAGAGCAGATCATTCTGAAATGGCTAGGGGACCACGGGATGGGAGGAGGGGAGAGAAGGGGACGTGAGTCCTGATGTATTGTGGGAGCCACACGAGGCATGTGGTCATTATGCACCGAAAAACATGTATTAGTAACAATTAAGATTAAAACAGAAAAGAAGATTGAAAAGGTCTTCTCACTAGAAACTTCCCAGCAGAAAGGAAGGCCAGGCTCGCCGTGGCCCTGGGAAAGCACCGTCTCCCGCCAGTCCTCGGCCTGTGCCACTTCCCGAGCCAGGGCAGAGGCATCACGGCCGACCCCCGACACTGGACGGGGCGCCCACCCGTGCCTCACCGCGCGCCACAGCACTCCAGCAGCAGCTGCCGACTCCCGGCCGCCTCTGCGACAGGCCTGAGACGCGGCACCTGTGCTGAGGGCCGCGTCTGGCTCAGAATCCAAGCGGGAGGGAGACACACCGCAGGACGCAGGACTCTGGGGTTACCGGGGCCACCACGGCCAGGGCCACGGGGAGCAAGAGGAAGGGCCCAAGGAGGAACATGTGGGAAGGGGAGGGCTAGCGTCCAGTGCAGGGGGGAGGGGCCCCGAGTGGCCCCAGGGCGGACAGCGCGGACGCCCCAACACCAGGACCAAGCGTCCAAGTGCGCCTGGGCATGCAGTGACTGTAGGGCGGCAGGGGCTGGGAGCCCAGTTCCCAGAGGTGCCAGGCTGTCACTAAGCCAGGGCCGGAGAAAACGTGCCCGGGGCAGGAGGGGCCCGAAGACTGAGGTGGCCAGGCCTGCTTGGGACAGGCCGGATTCCGGAAACACTGCTGAAAGGCAGTTAGGGATTTCCAATGTATTCTCACATCAAAGGATGTTCTAATTCCCGGTTAGCTTCCCAGGTTTGCTACGAAACCTACAATCTAGCTAGAATGCTGTATCTCCAGAGGACTCAAATGGATCAAGCGGGCCTCAGCTTCACACCGTTTTTAAACCTGCTGTCTGTGGAAATAAAGCTTCAAGAAGAGGGGACGGTGAGCTGGGCTTCTGACTCCCGGGAGGCCCTGAAAGGCTGACAGGTCCTCGGCTCCCCTGGAGCCCAACTGCGGGAACAGGGCGGGGAGGAGGTTGGGCCAGAAGGCAGGACGCTAGGAGGGGTCTGTGGAGCCTTCTTGGGGTACAGGCTGGCCTCCGGGGGTCCCTCTGCTCCCTCCTGCTGCCTCCCCAATGTGCGATGTCCCTGCTTCCTGCGCCACCCTGCGGGTGACACATGGGCCCCACAGCACCCGGGCACAGCTCTGCTCTTCCGGCCGTCGCGCCTCAGCGCCCGTGTCTGGGGCTGCAGGCCTCGCCCTCTCTACACCCCTCTAAGCCCTGCTCTGACCAAACCCTCCTCCCAAACCCTGCGGCCACAGACCTCGTCCCTCATCCCAAGACCAGGAGCCAACAGACGGCGACTGCACGTCTCACCGGAGGCCTCCGTGCTTCCCGCCAGCCAGCGTGTCCAGCTGTGGCCTGCAACTTCTTAGCCCGCCCTTTAATCTTAGACAACAAAGAACACAGAAAATGAAGGAAGCTTCGCCGCCTAATAAACCAGAGCGCACATCTTGAAGATGCCCCAAGACGGCTCCTTCTCACTCCACACGGCCCGGTGAGCCGAGAGGCGGGACACCCCGGGGACCGGGAGCAAACTTCAGGACGACCCAGCTCCTCTGTCACTGCCAGGATTGTTCCCAAGACAGGGCCAGGGGCTCCCGTGCCTGGGCCAGTGACGGCGGCCGGGTAAGCTTCTCCGCATCCCAGCAGCTGGCCCCACACACACCGCGAAACGTGTACAGAGGCCTTCGGTCCTGGCTGGGGGCACGCCGCAGACGAGCTGAAGGAAAGCCGTGGGAAAGCTCCACAGGCATCGCCTGCCGTCTCGAGAGGGGGCCCGACAGCCTGGGAGAGGAGGACACGTCGGGCCGAGCAGCACCAAGTCGCCTGGTCCACGGGGGCCCCGCTGCGGGGCACAGACCAAGGGCCGCCCAGCTCACTGCTCCGTAGGACCAGCTCCGAAGCGGTGTTTCACAGATCCCCACAGCAACAGGACAGTTGGGGGTGAGGGGGTAGGAAATACGGAAAAAAGTCATGGACTGCCAAAGGAGGGCAGAGAAGGGCCCTGTGGTCAGCCAGGAGCAAAGAAGGACTCTGGGCGAGGTGGAGGCAGAAAAAGCAAACCAGGGGTCACCCACTTCCGGATCCCCCTTGCGTCTCTCTTAGGCAGAAGCTTTCTTTCTCCATAAACATCTCCTACCCTTTAAAGAAAACCTAGGAGCCAGGGATTTGTCCCAGTGATTCCCACATATGCTTAGCAAACACAAGGTCCCACATTTGATTCCCCAATACCACATGCCACAGTGCCGGGCGTGGTGGCTCACACATGTCATCCCAGCACTCGGGAGGCAGAGGCAGGAGGATTGCCAACAGTTCGAGGCTTGCCTGGGCTACATAGTGAGTTCAGGGCCAGCCTGAACTACAAAGCAAGACCCTGTCTCAATAAAGTAAAAAGAAAACAGAAAGAATACGTGTTGATTAAAAACAAAAAACCCAGGAGCAAAGCCAGGGAGGGAAGCCGGGGTGGGGGCCTCCCTGGAGTGAGAGGAGCTCAGGAGCCCTGCAGGTATCTGGGCGTGTAACTCGGTGGTAGAGCCGGGTGACGGGGACCAAGGACCAGCCACCACTCGTGTGCCCACGACCCAAGGCCTGAGCCCTGCTGCGCCTCCGTCTCCGCGGCCCCCTCCAGGCTGGCCCACAGGTGTGAGCAGCGTCTCCCACAGCTTTCAGGACCGAGCCCAGCCCTGCAGCCTGGCCCCTGCCCGTCTCCTGCCGCAGTGCCAGGCCCAGCCTGTAAGTCGCCACACAGGGCACCAGCCCTGACCCAGGGACACACGTCGCCGATGCTGACGCCTGTGCCCCCACCCGGGGGCCCAGCCCTGACACGGGGCCTGGACTCCCTGCGCCCTCAGCTCAGCGCATCCAGGATCACCTCACTCAAACCCAGCACCCGCCACAGCCCAACGAGGCGCCTTCGGAGGTGGCTGCTCCACTCAGAGCCGCGCAGGTGTTCCCAGCATGCCCCACACCGAGGCCTGGGGAGGCCGAGTGCAACCTCGGTGCTCAGGGTGCCCGGAAGCCTGGCACGGGCTCCTGGAGCTCGAGCAGGAAGACTGTCCAAGTTCAAGGCCAGCCCGGGCTGCAGAGTGGGTTCAAGCCCTCCCTGAACTACATGGCCAAACCCTATCTTGAAAGACCAAAATAAATTCATAAATAAGGAATTTGTGTGTAGACTCAAATACTACAACTGTTATGAATATTTTTTTTTTTTTGAGACAGGGTCTCACTTTGTAGTTCAGGCTGGCTCTGAGCTCACTATGCAATCCAGGCAAGCCTCGAACTCAGCAATCCTCCTGTCTCTGCCTCCCGAGTGCTGGGGTGACAGGCGTGAGCCACCACGCCCAGCACTGTGGTATGTGGTATTGATTGCTGGTGGGCGTGAGTCTCCACGCCCAGCATTGTATGTGGTTACCGGGGATGGAACCCAGGACCTTGCATTTGCGAGGCAGGTGCCGGAACCACTGAGCTAACCCTCTGGCCCTGTTACGAATTTTTTTTTTTTCCTCCTTTTTTGAGACAGGGTCTCGCTTTGTAGTTCAGGCTGGCTCTGAGCTCACTATGCAATCCAGGCAAGCCTCGAACTCAGCAATCCTCCTGTCTCTGCCTCTCGAGTGCTGGGGTGACAGGCGTGAGCCACCACGCCCGGCACTGTGGTATGTGGTATTGATGGCTGGTGGGCGTGAGTCTCCACGCCCAGCATTATATGTGGCTACCGGGGATGGAACCCAGGACCTTGCACTTTCGAGGCAGGCGCCAGAACCACTGAGCTAACCCTCCGGCCCTGTTACGAATTTTTAAAAATGTTCAATCGTCCTTCCCAAAACTGGATTGAAAATGGATGACCCCACCTCAGCTGAAGACTGCGACCCTTCTACTGACAGGAGACAGAGTCTCCCGGGCTCTGCTCCCATGTGGGTCTGCAGCTGCCTCCCATGGGCGCAATCCAAGGGCCACCAGCACCCCAGGAACATCAGACACCGCTGGTGGGCGGTGGGTGAGGCGGGGCCGCTGGCCCTGGAGGGCTCGGAAGAGGCCGTGGAAGACAGCAGTGTGGGTGGCGCCCACGCGGCACCTGCCTGTCCGACTCTGTTTCTCGGCCCAGTGGTGACCCCCACGCACCACCGTCTCAGCTCTGATGTGTAGGCTCAGACACACAGCTTCCCGGCGCCTGAGGCAGGGCAGTGTGTCAGGACAGGGCACATGCATGTATGTATACCCACATACACACGTGCATGTGCACACAGAGGCAGGGTGGAGGTGCCGTGTCATGCCGCTCCGCCAGGCCCCCACACCCTCCTGCCTCTTGGGGACATGAAATCAGCACAAACACAAGTCCACAGTCAAGGCCATGACTGCTACTCCGGGCTCCCCACAGTGGCGAGTCCCGAGGGGGGAGGGGTCACAGGACGGGCAGGGGGCTGGCTCACAGCACCTGCCAGCAAGTCCCTGTGCCTGGCACAGGCTGTGGCTTCGGCCCCACAGAAGTGGGCAAATGGGAGGGGCACCCTGACCTCCACATAACCTGCACAGGTGCCCCAGCAACAACGGGCACCCCAGAGAAAGACCTCCCAGGGGATCTGGACCAGGAGCCAGCCATCTCTGTAAATTAACACGCTGCAAACATGTCTCCCTGGCAACTTGGTAGGAACACTTGGCCGTCCCTGCAATTCAGGTGAGCCCTTGCCTCTGAGGAGCTGAGAGAAGGCACCAGGCCCACAGCTTCCACGGAGAACCCCATACGTCCTGCGGGCAGGGTGGGCAGTGGCTCAGCTGCCCTGTGCTCCCTACACGGCCTGCACCACTGACGCAGCGGGGAGGGCCGGGCCCCAGCGGGTGCGATGGTCCTGCGGCCCAGGGGCCTCCCTCATGGCAAACCTGCCTTCAATCCCCACCGCAAGGTGGGAGCAGCTCTGCCCGTGGCCTGAGACGCCTCACCCAGGCCAGCCACAGGGCGGAGACTCAGGCAGAGGGCGGGCTGGCGGGACACAGGCGGCTCCCACAGCCTCGCTCCCGGCTGCGCTACGGCCGCAGGGTTCGGCACACAGAGGCGGCCCGCGCTGGGCCTGGCTGCAGGAGCCTCACGCGGTCAGACGCTTCGCTCCACCCCGGAGATGATGCCTTGGTGGGACAACCCGGAGCCCCCGGTTTGGGTGTCTGCAGAGCACACAGGGACAGCCGTGGGCCAGGGGCACCCTGCCACGAGCTTCCACGGCTGTAACTCAGGATAGAGAGGGAGACAGAGAAGGCCCAAGGGGAGGAAGCCGCAGCCTGAGGCAGCCAACGAGCCTGGCCTCTGGGCACCGTGGCCCTGTACTGCTGGTGACCCAGAAGAGCTCCTCTCGCCAGCCAGGACCCAGGAGAGTGTCCCCAGCTGGTCTGGCCCCCACGGGGGGCATGTGTGCCAGACCCAGCTGAGTGAGGAGGCCGGGCACACAGAGCTCCCCACACAAGGTCCAGGCCTTTGGGCTGGGCTAGGTGATGGCCCTCACAGCTGCGATGTGAATTCAGAACAAGACAAAGGCCGAAGGACAGCACTGACGGAAGTGGCCTTATGGGAAGGAAGCACTTGCCTCTGGAACAGAGGGCAGTGTGGGGACAAACACATCCCGGCCGTTGGTTTTCCACACGTTTCCTCCTACAGCTTAGATGTCATCTCAGGCAATTTTCCACTCCTAAAAATGTACCCAGGAAACTGGGCACGGTGCCACATGGCTGTAAGCCCAGCTAACCAGGATGCTGAGGCAGGAGGACTAAAAACCGGAGGGATAACACAAGGAAACTGTGTCACAAAAAGGCCTGGAGATGTGGCCAGTGCTCCTGGGGTGCAGTCTCAAGTCTTGGGGAAAACAATGAAGCCAGGACTTACTCCCGCAGAGGATGGGCGTTCACCTCCTTCCACGG
This sequence comes from Thryonomys swinderianus, assembly GCA_004025085.1. Taxonomy (NCBI): domain Eukaryota; kingdom Metazoa; phylum Chordata; class Mammalia; order Rodentia; family Thryonomyidae; genus Thryonomys; species Thryonomys swinderianus. The sequence continues at coordinate 1,560 of PVIC010049520.1, read as the reverse complement.
CCAAGAGCCGACAGGGACGACAGGGGACCGGAAGGCCAGCTCCGTGTGAGTGCCCACCCCATGCCTGAGTCTCTGTCCCAAGTGGTCAAGTCCCAGCGGGCACCCGTGATCTTTCTAAAGAGCCTTTCTTACCACATGATGACACAGTAACCCATGCCCCAAAGCAGTGGAGCTGATCACACAGTCTGCAGGTCACATGGGCTTCAGGAGGAGGTGTCTGGACAGCACCAGGCTGCGCAGTGGGGCCCGGGGTGGGGGGTCCTAGGCTACACACTGATGTGCCTCAGGCTGGATTTGCCTGTGAAGTAGCACCATTGTTAAACAATTTAAAATGGAAAGGAAAAGCTCATCATGCAACTCAGAAAGAAATATCCATGGTGGGCCAGGGATTTAGCTCAGTGGTTCCAGAGTCTGCCTGATAAGCACAAGGTTCTGAGTTCAATCCTGTACCACACACCACAAGGCCAGGCATGGTCACTCACGCTTGTCATCCCAGCACTCAGGAGGCAGAGACGGGGACTGCTGTGAGTTCAAGGCTAGCCTGGGCTACATACTGAGCTGAGGGCCAGTCTGAACTACAAATACAAAGGGAGGCCTTGTCTCCAAAAAGTTTAAAAAAAAAAAAAAGAAGAGAGAGAAAGAAAGCAAAGAAAGAAATATCCATGGTGCTAATTTAGCTGACAGCCCATCAGTGGCCTCCAGCGAGCTGGTCCAAGGGTTATAGCAAACCCCCGGTACTCTCCTGAGCTGTCAATGTTGTCTGACAATTCACGATGAGATCCGACTTCTGCCATACCGCGGTAAACAAGCACACATGGCTCCTTCCTGAGCAGCTACGAGGCTGCCACCCCCGAGGCCACAGGGAGAGTGGCAAGGCCTTCCTGACCCACTGGCCCGGGCAGAAGCATTCCTCCTGAGACGCGGCTGCTTCTCATGTGAAGTTCTACAGCCAGCTGTGGCTGGGAACGCTGGGAGGCCGAGCCAGGGGACCACACCACGAGGTTGGCTTGTGCCACTTAGCCACATCCTGTCTCAAAATAAGGAGGGAAAAGGACATGAAAGCATGCGTCCAGCGGACAGCAGGCAGGAGAGGCCAGCCGTGGACAGCTCGGTGCAGTGGGAGAGGTCTCCCTCTTCCTGTCGCTGGCTCTGGCCAGAGTGGGCTGAGCTGCGGACCAGCAGGTGTGGCAGACAGGGAGACCCTCAGGGCACGTGGGTGGAGCAAAGAGAGGGGACCTCAGCATACCAGGGCTGGACAAGGGCGGCCTGGCCCCTTGAGGGAGAGACAGTCCCAGCGCACCCAGCTGCCTCGGTGCACAGCATGCGCAGAAATACCAAGAGCTGTCAGCATCTGAGAACGGCACCCCAGGGGCTCCGAAGCCCACGGACCCGAGGGAGGGAGGAAGGCAGTGATGGAAGGACAGGTCAGTAGAAGCGACCTAGACTGAAGGGTAAAGGGAAAGCATACAATTTAACACACAGAGAGCCCTTCCCCCGAGAAGATGGGCAAGATGTGCTTTCCTGATCCTCTCCAGAGGGGCCTGGGACCCGGTGTGACTC
>PVIC010049519.1:0-13069 GCA_004025085.1 Thryonomys swinderianus | reverse complement strand
TTCCTTCCTTCCTTCCTTCCTTCCTTCCTTCCTTCCTTCCTTCCTTCCTTCTTTCTTTTTGATTCAAGGACTCATTTTGTAGTTCAGTCTGGCCCTGAACTTACTATGTAAACCAGGCAAGTCTCGAATTCAGCAATCCTCCTGCCTCTGTCTCCCAAGTACTGGGATTATAGGTGTGAGCCAACGCACCTGGCATTATAAATTTCTTAATGTCTCTAATAAATGTTTAGAAGTGAAGTAATTTTATTTGATAGCAATAAAATGGCCATATCCATTTTCCCTCCTTTAATGTCTTTTTATTGGACTGGAGTGAATCACTGAAGAGTACAGTAGGATATTTAGTATTCATCAATAAACACAGAAGATGAGGTAGACAATGGGAATACCTTTAAAGTTCAAATTAGTTAATACCATAGGAACATTATTTAGCAGAATGAACGTAAAGCGTTGAGAATATTTCAGTAAAAATTCTCAAGAAATTTTTTTCAGTCATGCAAGTATGTCAAGAGTGAACCAAAGACTTTTATTACGTCAAAACTTTTGCCATATTGTAGGCTAATGACTGTGGAAGTTTTTGTAGGACAGTTCTGAATCTGAGTTTAAACATGTATATGAAATTCTGCTTAAAAATTGGTGCTGCTTAGAAGCCCTTTTAGGAGCTTCAGAGGGGAGAATCACATAACCGATGCTGCTCTTCTGGGCAAGTGAGGGTGGAAAAATCCCCACATTAGCACCTACTAGCAACTATTTATAAACTGTTAGCAAAAAGACTAACTTTTCATGAATATCTCTAATTCTGAACAGATAACACCTAGAGCAGGCTTTCTACCCTTCACATTATTAGCATTTTGGAGTAGATGGTCTTTCTTGTCAAGGGCTGTTTTAGTGTCATGTAGGATGTTCAAGACTATCCCACCACCCAGTGGCCTCCCAATTGTGACAACCAAAAACGTCTCCACACAAGATCAAGTGTCTCCTGCAGGAAAAGTGTCTTCTTTTCCCATTGCTCCATTGGAAACTATGGGTTAAGAGAAAGCAATATTTTCTCTGACTTGGACTCTTCTATGGCACTGTCCTGAAAGTTTCGGACACGGTTTCCATTCGGGAAGGGTACTGCTGGAGTGCCCAGAAGCCTTGTGTGTACAGAAAGGTTACGTGCATTGCTGTTTCTCCCCACATGCCTGGTAGCCAAAGCTACCACGGTTGCGTAGACAGCATTCTTCAGGCAGTTCTTCCAGGTATTCTAAAGTATGTAGTGTTTCAACGGAAGATTAGACTTGTTATCCCTCCTTTGGAAGCCTCTGAAAATAAAATTAGATTTATGTTCTCTTGCTCCTCAAAGCTCTTCAAGTTTCCACCCATATTCTCTTCAAAGCCTAGCTTATGCCATTCTGGAACACCCTTGCATTTCCATAGCTACTCCCCTAGTTTTCTTTATGCCACTTTAAACTCCAAAATCTGCTTTTATGCCTAGTCTTACTTAGACAATTACTGCCAAGTTTATGGCATATAATAATAATAACCCTAATAAATATCTCACACCATGGTGGTGGGGGCTCAAAAGTCACTAGATTGCGTGGTTCCCACGTGGTGCCTTTGCAGAGCGGACAGTCAGAACGTCGGGCTACACTGAGGTCCTCTGAGACCTGGACGGGAATTGGGCAGTACGCCTGCGGGAGGGGTTGCTGTTTGAACTCATCTTTAGCCCCCCCACGGGGTAGGGGCAGCAGACCTGCCGGGGAATGCTGAGAAAGCCTCATGAAATGACAGCTGGCTTATTCTACAGCTAATGATCTAAGAGGTGGTATAATAGAAGTGACAAGTTCTTCTGTGACTTAGCCTTGAAAGTGAAACTGTTATTTTTGCATATTTTATGGGTGACAAGTCAGATCTGTTTGGTGTAGGAAGAGCCTATGCAAATGTGAATGTAGGAGGGAGGGCATCATTGAGGGCAGTTCTGGTCACTGGCGATCACAACTTCTGAGTGTGTGTCCCTGATCTGGTCTTCTCTTAGTGACCAGTCACAATTTATGCCTCTTTGTATTTTTTTTTTTTTACTAATGTGTTTTTATTATTGACCTTGTGTTTATTTATTTATTTATTTATTTATTATTTTTTTTTGAGACAGGGTCTTGCTTTGTGGTAGTTCAGGCTGGCCCTGAGCTCACTATGTAGCCGAGGCAAGCCTCGAACTCAGATATCCTCCTGTCTCTGCCTCCCAAGTGCTGGGATTACAGGCGTGAGCCACCACACCCAGCTACTTTGTGTTTAAAAATTCTTTGTGTTGAAACTCCAAATGAAAAGGTTTTTTTTTTTTCCCATTAGAAAGAGGAGGCTAGATTGGATGAATTTTCAACTATTAATAGTGGTTCTTTCAACAATGTACTTGGCTGTCCATTAGAAAATAAGTATGAAGCTAAAGAGAGAAAAACACATGTGGAAGAAAGCAATCACCTGAGTTATAGACCAGGTTAGATGAGACCTGGAATGCGTGTTTGTTGGTAGTTTGAGTTTTATTCCCTCTGATGTGCCCCATAGAGGCTTTTTACTAAGAGCCTGATGTGTCAGTAGCTTCTCAACCAAAAAAGATAGTAAAAGTACTATAGGGAAAAGCTTCTTGCATGGTTAGAGCTCAGACATTTCTACATTATTATACTGGCTCAGAATGATGGTCAAAATCTCTTCTGGTTTCAGTTTCTCTCAGAGTATTCATGTGTGGGCCAAAATTCACAAATATGGTCACAAGATAGCTTACTTCTAAAATTGACACATTTGGCCACAAGATAAAATTCCTGCTTTCTTTCCTGTTGATACATCTATAGAAGAAAGCATTGTGTAATAGATTGCTTTCCCAGAGAACGCTCCCTTTTTGACATTGTGATACATCAGTACATTATTCTTTTTCTCTTCTATAGCTGTGTTTTTTAGTGTGTGTGTGTGTGTGTGTGTGTGTGTGTGTGCGTGTATGTGTGTATGTACTTGCATGTAGTGGGGTGATTGGCTGTTATGGAAGCATGGCTTGCCTTGGAATCTACTATTATACTATGTCCTCATTGGAACTACACGTGCCTCTAGTGTATCATTGGAGAAAAGAAAGAGGTTATGCTCTTTATGAGTCTATAAAAAGCGTTCTTGGTTTTCTCATAGATGTAGCTTGGTAAGATATGTATGTGTTTCTTGTGTGCTCTGGACTGGTAGTTCGGTGTTCTTTTTTCCATTTTTTCAATTTTACCAAAGAAAATCTGAGATTTCTTTGTTGGTGTCATTTACAATCCTTAACTGGAGCTCTATGGTTTATTACTCTAGAAGACTCTTCCCTAGGCTTTGTAGAAGATCCTGTGTAAGTGGGTACATTGACTGATCTACTCTGTTCATGGTTATAGTCTGAGTAACACCAAGTGCAAAGTCATGGTTCTTGTTTGGGAAGAGCCCAACTTTTTCCCATCATGTTTCCGGGACTGACATTCAGCTGCAAAGTACTTCTTCCTCAAGCTCGCTTAGGTACTTGAATTCTAGGATTCCATTTCTCTTGAGATGCTGTACATATTTTAGTATAAGGTAAAGTTTGCTTGTATCTTATCGTCTATTTATACTACAAGACTTCTCAGATCTTTGGGGTTCATTCTTCCCTCTCGTGAAGGCCGTCTGTACATGCCAGAATCTGGGAGGACAGGAATCATCCCTCTGAAGGGCGGACAATTGAGGCTGATGTCTAAGCTCAATGGGAACATCAAGCACAGTCAGCCATCACAGTTTTTGAATTAGTTAGAACATGTCAAGGAACAATTTAAAAATATGTCTTGGATTTACTTTCATGTCACAATTTTTTTCTTTTAGTTTATTGACCTTATCATTTGCCTGTTTCTTCCAAGGGAATAGATCTTTCAAATGTTTGAAATGCCCTTTATACCTTCGAAAATCTAAATGCTATAGTCACTTTTCATAAGAGTACTCATTTCTCATGCCTTGTTTTTTTTACTATCTTCTCTTTAAATAATTATATTGTACAATGAAAAGGAATGCTTCTACTAAGTCTTACTTTTGAGGAACATGGAATAAAGAAAATATGATTATTTGTTAGTACTGAGGATTGAAGCTGGGCCTTTAAAAACTTTTATTTTATTTTAAATTGGGGTTTTTTTTTAACTCAGTAAATTGTCCAAGCTGTGGATGAAGCAGCAATTTTCCTGCCCAGTCTTCCAGAGGGTTCAGATTACAACACTCACCTTTCTAGAGTAAAGTGATTTTGACTCTTATGACAACATTTTATGCTTTGTTTTAATAACATAATATCATATTGTATTAATTATACCTACACATACATTCTTATTTTCTCTGTTTTAGAATAATGGTAGACATTTTCTGAGTGATATATATACACACACACACACATATATGTATATGATAAATGGTTGATATGTTACATTCCCACACACATATAAATATATAATATATATGTATGTATGCATAATTTAATACTCATATCTCTCAGTCTAAGATGCATTGCCATCGTTGTTTCCATTTACAGAGGAGGAAAGTGAAGTCAAGAGAGATTTGGGAAGTGGTGAAGATAATACAGTTAATTAATAGTAGAGCAAATTGAATAAAACACACTTTGACTCAAGTTTATGGTTTCACCACCTGTCATCCCTATCCTGTTATTGCATGGCTCTCAATTTACTTTGCCTAATTTCTTCAGTATTTTGTTCAGTCCTTGAGATAATAACTTCTTTTGTTTTACTTCTTTAAAGCATTCTAAAAGAGTCAGTTTATTGTGTTCGCTTTGGCAGCACATATACTAAAGTTGGAGTGATGCAGAGAAGATTAGCATGGCCTCTGTGGAAGGATGACATGCAGATTCATGAAGCATTCCATATTTTTTCTAGAATGTATGATCGATTTTGTGGAATAGGAAATACTCAAAGGGAAAGTGGTAGGGGAAAATAATGAGGGGAAAGAATAAGTATGATTTAAAAAGAAAAAGAAAGGATATGTATATAGGGGTGGGGAGTTGTAGGGTGGGTAGGGATATAGGTAAAAATCAGAATTAACTCATGTCATATACTGGTACAAATTCCCCAATGTTGAGTGTGATTGTGAGCTGTATATAAAATGTACCAATAAATAATTCAATAAAAAGAAGAATAGTTTATTATCAATAATTTCCTTGGCATGGACCTACTGATAAATGGTTGATATATTACATTTCCACATACATTTTTAACAAATCTTATTTTAATTCAAATTTCATGTATTTTGCAGTTGAAGTGGGAGTGGAGGTGTGAATTTTGTTGGAGCCTGGTCATTAACTATCTGAATAACACTGAGCAACTATCTACTTTTCTAAGTCTAATATATTGAGTTTGTGAATTGATTTAAAATATCTTTAAACTGTTTACAAGTAAAATTCTTTTAGGTTTTAAAGTTTTAAACTATGAGCAACTAATACTGATTCCTTAACTCAATTATCACTTAACAAATATTTATTGGTTCTCAGTATGTACAAAGAATTTTAAGATAGCTCTAAAAATGAGAAAACACATGGAAAAAATGAACATGCCCCCTTGTACTGTCAGGGTGCATGCATTCCTCAGAATCTCTCTTGATATTCATTCAAAAATAGAGCCCTCTTGTCTTTCCTATACCCACGGTGATTCCAGCTTCTTCTTGAGCTGTAGAAACGTATGACTTTAATTATCTTTCTAAATAGTCATTCTTTCGAACAAGTTGAATTGTTTTCTATGATAGTGAGCATATTGGTAAGTGTTATATGATTGTATTAACAGTATTACCCTTTTGATGTCATTTGCATAATTGTATAGTTTTTTTTTTTTTTGAGACAGGGTCTCGCTTTGTAGTTCAGGCTGGCTCTGAGCTCACTGTGTATCCCACGCAAGCCTCGAACTCAGCAATCCTCCTGTCTCTGCCTCCCGAGTGCTGGGATTGCAGGCATGAGCCACCACACCCAGCAGTATAGTTTTACATTTTTAAAATTTAACTTAAATTTTTATTAGTACGTTTGTAGTACATAATGATTACAGTCATCATAGGGAGTTGGTACATGTACACAACAGATCTTAATTGTTTGTATTTTCCTTTTCTTTCCTTTCTCCTTTCCATTGCTTGGTCCCCTTCTCACTTGATTTGTAGGAAAATGGATGCTCTTTGAAACAAGAATATTAATGCAAATAAATTAGAGATACAAGATTAAGTGTCACAGTTTTGCTTATATGAGGCCCCAAAGGTACAAATAAACCTATATCTTTGTACTTAAAAAAAAAACGAGCTGAAAAAGTGCTACAGAGAGCAAGCCAAATCCTTACCTGGGCATCATGGAACAATGCAATAGTCCTGGCTTTGTGGGCACAAAAGGTCTGTCTCTCAGGTCTAAGAGTTCAAAGCCGGGCTAGAGAAAAAAGTGAGACATTGTGTCAATATTAATAATAATAATAAAAAAGATGGTAATAATATATTAAAAGATGGTAATAATAATAATATATTTTTTTGAGACAGGGTCTCGCTTTGTAGTTCAGGCTGGCCCTGAGCTCACTATGTAGCCCAAGTGAACCTCGAACTCAGCAATCCTCCTGCCTCTGCCTCCCGAGTGCTGGGATTACAGGCATGAGCCACCATGCCCGGCAATAATAATAATAAATAAAAGATGGTCCCACTGGTGATTTTAGAGCTGGGACCTCTGCGGGGCACTGAGATATCAATAATTGCCATTATAGTGATGGCCCTTATTATTTATTATTGATTACATTTCTGTAGATGTGGGTATTGAGTGGCTCCTGCCATGTTCCAAAGCACCAGCTTCATAATTTGTCCACTCCAGAAGCATTCTGCTATTTGTTTAATATATAATTGTAGGACAGCATTCCAAGAACTCTAAAATAGTAATGTACTAAAAACTCACAAAATTACAAGATTGATTTTATTTTCATTCTGATTTTTTTCTTTTGCAAAATGTTAGCAACATTCCTGAGGTCATATAGCTTGTAGTAAGAAATAAAGTGGAAGTGTATATCTCAGAATGGGCAACATTAGCTTTAATTCTAACTAGTCAGTATCATTTGAACTTTTAATTACATATTACTCCTTAATTCTCCCCATTAAAGTCTTTTTCCCATTCATAGACTAAAGTGAAGTCTACATTTAAACAAGTTCTGTGAACTAAGGTTCCACTTACTAAGTTATTTATAACTGTAACTATTGAATCTAACAGTTTTCTTAAAGATATTAAAGTGTGTATGTGGAAATCAATGCTATTTCATTCTGTGCCTCAGATTAGATGACATATGGGAAATACTGCCATTTCTCAATATTATTTTGCACTAATTTTCCCATGGGGACACTTTTTGGTATTCATTTTCTGTCTAGGCATGGCAAGATAAAGTGCTTTCATTTATGCACAGATAATTACAGTATTCACATAACCCCTAGAAGTCTTTATTATTATTTTCTTTCCCTTCAAAATTTCTGCATATACTGAATTTTCTATCAGCCTAACCATTGGGAATTCTTCCAGCTTGCATTTGAACTAATTTTTTTTTTTTTTTTTGAGACAGGGTCTCACTTTGTAGTTCAGGCTGGCCCTGAGCTCACTATGGTGCCCAGGCAAGCCGCCGCGAACTCAGCAATCCTCCTGTCTCTGCCTCCCGAGTGCTGGGATTACAGGCGAATTTGAACTAATTTTTAAGAGAAAGTGGCATAATTTATACCTTATATTGCATAGTGTTTTTTAATTATTTACTGGTATATATTACATAGACAAGTGATCACATTCATCACAGAAAATTTGTATCTGTACATAACATATCTTGGTTCTTTTTTTCCCACTTCCCTCCTTTCCCTTTAATCCTTTTTTTCCTCCCTATTTACAAAAGTTCTCTTTGCATTTTTTTTTTTTTTTTTGCTTTTTGAGACAGGGTCTCGTGTTCAGGCTGGCCCTGAGCTCAGTATGGTGCCCGGGCAAGCTGTCGCGAACTCAGCAATCCTCCTGTCTCTGCCTCCCGAGTGCTGGGATTACAGGCGTGAGCCACCACGTCCGGCATTGTGGTATGCGGTGTTGATTGTTGGTGGGCGTGTCTCCACGCCCAGCATTATATGTGGTGATTGGGGATCGGACTCAGGACCTTGCACTTGCGAGGCAGGCGCCGGAACCACTGAGCTAACCCTCCGGCCCCCTCTCTTTTTATTTTTTACCCTCAATTTTCTTTTTCTTTTTTTTTTCACTTGTCCCTCCCTTCCTTTCCCTTTCCTCCTCCCCTGTTACACAGTACTTTTGAAGCTGCATCATTAAAGCTTTGAAGAGAAATGTACTTAAGACCAGTTGACATTTTTTTCATGGTTTTGATTGATTTTTAGCTTTGACCAATTACGGCCTTCTCTCTTAGATCTCTCGATGTTTCTCTACTGGTAACAAGAAAAACTCTATAGCAACAACATTTAGCAGGGACATATACTTTCTTAGCCTATATAACAACTTGAGGTGTCTCATTTATTTAAATGTACTATCTAGCATAGCAATTTGTAGCTTTTTATGTATGTGTAACATCTCTGTTCTATCCTTAACTATAGAAAACAGGACATTTTTTGTCATTTCCTAGGTCATGATTTGCATGATAGTGGAGAACATTCCTAAGATAAGGCCTGTAGAGTCTAAGTAACTGAGTTCAAATCCCATTTCTACCATTTCTATGCTATGTAATTCATTTCTATGCTATGTAATCAGGAGATGTTCGTTAACATCTGTAAGCCTCTATTTTCTCATCTGTAAAATGAGATTAATACAAGTAATTGAGCACAATGAACACAGGGATTTATTTTCTAAAGTAGATATTAATACATTATATTCTCACATCTACTTCATGAGAAGGTCCAACTACTTTTTCTGAATTACAGAAGTAAATGAAGGCACTGAGCGGCTGAAAAGCTCAATGAAGCTTTCACAGGGCTATTGGAAGGGTTAAAACCATGTAAAATAGCAAATGGAGTCCACAGCACAGGAAACAATAGAGAAAAATATTTCTCAGAATGGCAGGACCACTTAGCCAGCTGTTTCTGCGTGCCTTTCATAATACAAAAATGAACTTTTTAAGAAATCATCCTCTGATTTCTAGAAAACCATTGTGTTAAAGGTTCTGAAAATCTGATAAGTATCAGCCTCTCATCTTTCCTATGACCTATAGATCTTGTTAGATAAAATGACTTGGCCAAGATTTTAGAGAAAGTCAGCAACAGTTCCAAGTCTAAACCTCACGTGTGCTGTTTCAACATGCGCTTATATTCTGTAACTTACTTCTCATTCTTATCAACTTCTTTTGCAATTTACTTTTTGGTGAGACCGGTAGTTTGTTTTTTCTTCTAACATGTCTTGAGATTAGTATTAGACAACAGCTCAAGGAGGTTCGCAGAGCAGAAGGGAAGGAGTCAGCTTCAGTGCAGAGCGCTCCGCACTAAAGGACGATAGAGGCCCGAAGGCAGCAGAGAGTCGGGCAGAGGAGCAGGCTGAGGAGTCCAGGCAGAAGAACCTTCCTGCACCCCTGCAGAACAAACACAATGTAAGCATTCACTTTGCTCATTGTGCCTTGTTTTAAAGTAAGCTTTTAAGAATATTTAGTTTTATAGACATTGAAAATGTTATTTAATTATAGGGAAATGGATCGGTGTGTATTAAGAAGCCATTCAAAGGTCAAATGACTACAGAAAGGTCCCCCTCTCATGGTCCTCAGGGCCTCCACTTCTCATCTGATCTGTCTTTCTACATGAAATATTCAGGGCAGAGAGAGAAGATTGAAAAACATGTCCAAACTGAGCATGAAGGCCTGAAAATATGGACCCTCTGGCCTGTGAGAACAATTTCTCACTCTGTGTTGGACCGTGCTGGTCTGTTTGAGCAGGACAGAGGCCTGGCTTTCTCCCGCACAGCTCTGAGTGCGGTTCAAATCTCAGGCAAAGGGCAGGCTGGGTTCCGCCTCAAGGTACCATCTGTGTGATGATTGTGGAAATGATTTAAGGGACCTGAAGTACCTCATTTCATCATGTATAAGAAGCCAAGCTGACAGCTCTTTTTTGACCAGTGACAAATATGTATCTGGAAGGCATACAGCTTTAATTTAAACTCATGACAGGGAAACCACTCAATAAAGTTAATTTTGGAAGGGAAATAAATCTCACTTTGTAATGGGAATACACTTGTAAAAATACTGGAATATTTTCTTACTTCCTCATAATATTTCTCTAACTAGAGGAAGCCTCCTCAGCCTGGGAAAGCTTAAATACCCATTATATAGACAAAAGATAAATCTGCTTTCATGCAGTATTTTGTTTGTGCACAGAACAATTGTGAATATTAAAAATCACGTTTTGATTTTGATGTGTGTGTGTGTTTTGCAGTGAGAATACTGTATGAAGAATTAGATTTTAAGTCAGTTCTACAAGATACTCTGGCAACTGGAATATGAGAAATAGAATGGATCATTTTGTCTTTTTCCTAACTTATCTGACAAACTGAGGCAATATAAAGGGAACATACTTATATTTTAACCTAACTATCTCAATGGTATAACTTGAGCTTTAACTATGGAGGTGGTCAGAAGGGAGAGGGGTTTTCATTAGAATGTGCAACTCTTTTCTTTTTAAAATTGAATTCTTTATTGGTACAATTTATATACATCTCACAATCACACATAACACTGGGGAATTTGTACCAATATATGACACAGTTGGAATGTGTAACTCTTCATCCTCAGGATTAGATTAAGCAAAGCGCAGCACGGGAGTGAAGCTCAGGGCCAGGGTGTGTCTCGGTAGCTCCTGCAGCCATGACGCTGGCTGCTGTGTGTCACGTCTGGCTCCTTCGCTGTTGGGCACTGTCGCCTTCTCTCCTTCCGAGCAGCCGTGATCTGAGCACCTGCGCTCCGCTGTACCCTCTGCCGCCACGTTTCTGCCCGTAGCCACACTGCATCAACTGAATGGCCTGAAACTGAGCAAATTCAACCTTCCTCTTTTAAAGTGTGGATGTTGGGTGTTGTGTCATGGCCACAAAATGCTAATGTCAAAGGCCCAACATACTCCTTGAAAGCCTTTTCCTATGAGTTTCCTACATAGAGTTACTTTATTGTGAATGGAGTGACTGGCGCTTCTACTTCCTCTAGGGGCAAAAAAACCATATATGTGTGTGATCTAATTTAATATGTTCAAAGGGCTTGATTCTAAAAGGTTAATTTTTATTAATTTTTAATGTCTCTTTTTAGCTAAATGGGAAATAATTTGGATACTTAATGAACATTACATTCCTTAAACACAAACTTCTTTAAACCAATAATGCACAGACCGACAGGTTGTTTATTCTTTTTTAGGCACCAGAAACGGAACAGCTTGAAGTCTTTTTAAACAAACATCAGCGAGTTAGTTCTAAATACATTTACTTTCATGGTGTCCTTTCTGCTGTAAATGAAAAGGCAAACAAGTTCAGTGGAGAAATATTTACTGAGCATCTACTGTGCGCCATGTGTGGTACTGTTTATACAAGATGGCGGCATGTGCTTCATGGAGTTTATATTCATTTGGAAATAAATAGTTTAACAGGTATTTTTAGTGACGTGTTCCTTATTTTTGAAACAATAAGGTTTAATATGATAGTCAATTCTGATACCTGCTCTGTTTAGAAGAAGCACTTCATTTTCCCTTTTTATGGCTTTATTGATGTATAATGAAAAGGCAATAAATTGACACGAGGTATATAAATTTGGTATTTTAATATATGCACACACACACATCCACGGAACTGTCACAGCGAAGATAATGAACACATTCGCAAACTCCAGAGTCTCTTCATTATGTTGGCTGATTCTGCCTGCGCCCCATCCTGAGAAGTCACTCCTGTAACTCACCGTCTTCCGTGTGTTCACTGTACTCCACAGAATGCCAATACTCCTTCCTTTCGCACCATTTCTTTCAGTGGGTATCTTGCTGTGAGACATCAGAGGTGATTTAACACGGGTGGACAGAGGAGGAGCCCCGTTGGAGCTACTGGGAGAAAATCAACTAAAAGCACAGGTAATTGAAGAAAGGCAGAGAGACACCTACAGGCCGATGTCAAAATCCATCTGAAATAGATCTGTCAGTCAGACAAAACACAGGAAGAGGACTTTAGAAAACGATCCTGCAGCCTACAGGGCTGCCCTTGGGCCTGCTGGAGGGGCAGAAACCACCACTCCCCACAAGTTCCCCCCAAAACAGAGCGTAGCAAACTCACTCCACACAGGACGGATCTGGGATAGCAGCTCCTCAGTTCCCTTCTTCAGACAAAGGGCATTGGACCCTGGCAACAAATGCCCCTGGGCCAAGCAGGAAACAGGGACCAGGAAGCTGCCGCCTCGGACAAGCTACCAGTCTGTGTTGTTGTGTTTTTCTGTTGGGCGTCATGGTGACCAACTGGAACAGGTTCGGGAGGGGCCACAGGGGCGAGAAGGATAGACGGCCAGCGGAGCAACAGGATCCCTCCTGCCCTACACCAGTTCAAGAGAGGGACTTGGATCGAGGATGCCACAGAGAGCACTGGTGCAGCCAGCAGCGGCCGGCAGGGACAAGGCGTGAGGAATCATCTCCCCGCCGCTAGGACCGGGAGGGCGGCGCCTCTGGGCCGGGGTCAGCGTCGCTCCGGAGCGCAGCAGCGGGACGAGGGAGGCCGCGCGTGTGCGGAGCCGACAGTGGCGTCTGAAGCTCGTCTTAATACTGAGTGTTCGGATTACGTTCAGTTTCAGCTGGAGATTATTTCTTGTTCAGCGGAGGAGACTGCGCAAGGTTGCGGCAGGACCGACCGTGCGCAGGACGGGGCGCGGCCTCGGGGTGTTTCTGGGTGAGTCCCACAGCGACTGAGACCGAAGCAGGGTAAGAAGACGCGGCCAGGCCATCCGGAAAGCTGCCGGCTAGAGACGTCCCAGCCCGCACGCCCGGAGGCCCAGGCTTCCCCGCACCCCGCACTAATCCTACTGTGGATGGGTGGAGCTTACTTAGCGCAGATTTGGCCTCTGATTTGGACATCACCACAGACCTGTGAGCA
>PVIC010049518.1:0-13133 GCA_004025085.1 Thryonomys swinderianus | reverse complement strand
AGGGGAAGGAATAAATATGATACAGAAAGAAAATAAAAGAGCATGTATAAAGGGGGAGGAGGGGGGAGTGGGTAGGGATATGGGTAAAAATGAGAATTAACTTGTGGCATATACTGGTACAAATTTCCCAATGTTATATGTGATTTTGAGATGTATATAAATTGTACCAATAAAGAATTCAATTAAAAAAAAGAAAACACGATAGTTTTAATGGGAAACAAAGGTCAGCAGGTCAAGGCAGAGGTTGTTTACTGAGACCTCCCAGTCAGGCATCCCAATGCAGCAACCCCAAAAGTTGCAGGTCTTTACCTTGGGAGCTGGGCAGCACCATTCAAAGTGCAGACCTCCTAGCTGCTAGTTAGGGCAGCACCCAGTGCAGATCTCCAGGCCTGACAGGGACGCTTAGACTAGGCCGCTCCCCAGAAGCTGCATTTCCTGTTTGTCTCTGCTTCTCTGGAGAACCACATCCACTGCAGCTCCTCTAGACAAATCAGGCACATTTAAAGCACTGACAGAAATTATTTAGTGCCCCTTAATAATGCTAATTGTAAAGGATATATAACATTTAAATCACCTTCAATTTTCTGTATCTTCAGCAGTCTGTTTGGGTCCAGTGTGTTTATTCAATTTTTTTCATTTTGTATTGTTTAACAAGAGTTATTTTATGCAGAATAAAAATGAAAGTTCCATTTTAAAATTAATTTTATTTTTTTAAATTTAATTCTTTATTGGTACATTTTATAGACAGCTCACAATCACACTCAACACTGGGGAATCTGTACCAGTACATGACATGAGTTAATTATCATTTTTACCCATACACCTTTAGATTTTATAATTTGAGCACCTGTTATATCCTTCTTAGTTAAAGTAAAGGCCAGACAGTTCTGCTGATCACTTTCCAGGTACAACTTTGGCTTTAGAGAATGTTCCCCTTGGTTTTGTTTTCTTTGCTATTTTAGCATGTTTCATTTCCTTATGAATGAAGTAGATTCTTAGAATCATTCCAGTCATTTTATATACACAGAGATGTATATAAATTCATCCTAGGATGTTTATGTCTGTGACCAAATATGGAGGAAGGAAGGGTAACAGGAATAAAAAGAGTCAAGGTACAAAACATGTACACTTACTTTGTAAAGTGGCAGTAAACACTATGCACTGCAAACAAGCATTAAAACATATTTTTAAATATGAGAAAGTCATGGGCTGGAGATTTATCTCAGTGGTTCTGGCACCTGCCTAGCAAGCAAAAGGTCCTGAGTTCAGTCCCCAGTAACCACAAACAATAATACCTGGCATGGTGACTCACACCCACCAGCAATCACTACCACAAACCACAATGCTGGGTGTGGTGACTCAGGCCTATAATCCCAGAATTTGGGAGGCAGAGGCAGGGAGATTGCTGAGTTCGAGGCTTGCCTGGGCTACATAGCAAGCTCAGGGCCAGCCTGAACTACAAAGCAAGACCCTTTCTCAAAAATAAAAAAAAAGAGAAAAAGACAAACACAAATATAATAGAGGAAATTAAAGATATATAATAGAGAGAAAGAAGATAGATATATTTCAAATGACAATGGTATCAATAGACCGGGGGTAACTACAAAATAGAGTTAAGTTTTATATTTATGTATCAATACCACATGGAATGTAATCCAGATGTGTATTAAAAAAGCACTAAATGTAATCCAAATGTGTACTAAAAATCACTAAAAACCAGAATGAAAATAAAAGAAAAACATCACGGAACACACTCTACATGTACTTGCTAAAAACATGTCTGCAGGTGATATTGTTTGGAGCATTCTATTCAAATGTATAAAGACCAATCAGCTTATGGTGACTTTTAACAACATTTTCTCTACTATCTATCTATTCTTCAGGAGATCTTCCTTTGGAATCAGTATATGAAAACAGTCCAGTGTTTTTCCCATTCATTCTCACTTCAGAGGTATTAGAATTAAATTCACATATTTAGGACTCTGAAATTGAAATTTAGAATAGAGTTTATTTTTTAACATAGAAGTGAGGCAGCCTGCAAGGGGAAGGGTCACAGAAAATAAGAAAGTCATATTACTGATAATTAAAATAAGAAAGCACAGTATATTAGGAATTTGACTAGTCATGCATAATTCCCAGGCAACATGGAATAGAGCCCTGCCCTCTTTTTTTCTTTTTGAGACAGGGTCTCGCTTTGTAGTTCAGGCTGGCCCTGAGCTCACTATGGAGCTCAGGCAAGCCGCCTCGAACTCAGCAATCCTCCTGTCTCTGCCTCCCGAGTGCTGGGATTACAGGCGTGAGCCACCACGTCCGGCATTGTGGTATGCGGTGTTGCTTGTTGGTGGGCGTGTCTCCACGCCCAGCATTATATGTGGTTACGGGGGATCGAACTCAGGTCCTTGAGCTTGCGAGGCAGGCACTGGAACCAATGAGCTAACCCTCCGGCCCAAGCCCCACCCTCTTAAACAGAAGTAAACCACCTATTGAACTCGTGAATTCTGAGGAATTTAAAATACAGTGTATTTCCTTTGTCACATGGAATATATAGCCCATCCCCTCCTAATGATTTTGAAGAAATTATAATTCAAAATAACTACTGTGTTCTAAGGTTCCAGTTTACTGTATATACAATGTAAAGGAACTGGGCATGAGTTCCAACTGGGCATTTTTTCTTTTTACTTCATGGTATTCCTTTGATAAGGGTCCACTAAACAATAAAGCATTTCCTGTGCCCTCTTAGTTATAAGTGACTCTAAATTGAGGTGCCACAAGGGAATCCATTTGATCTCTCCCGAATTTTTTTTTTTTTTTTTTGAGACAGGGTCTCACTTTGTAGTTCGGGCTGGCTCTGAGCTCACTATGTAGCCCAGGCAAGCCTCGAACTCAGCAATCCTCCTGTCTCTGCCTCCCGAGTGTTGGGATAACAGGTGTGAGCCACCACACCTGGTACTATGATCTCTCCTGAATTTTAAGGAGTTATATCCAGAGAAACTTTCCTAACATCCATCTTTGCTTGGCAGTTTCATTCTTCAGTGGTTGACAGAACTACTAACCAGAGTCAAACTGTCAAAGAAACACAGGGTTACAGTTGTTACTTTTTCCTTAATGATTTTTTTTTTTTTTTGAGACAGGGTCTCGCTTTGTAGTTCAGGCTGGCCCTCAGCTCACTATGTAGTCCAGGCAAGTCTCGAACTCAGCAATCCTCCTGCCTCTGCCTCCCGAGTGCTGGGATTACAGGCGTGAGCCACCACACCGGGCCCCTTAATGATTTTTTTTAGAGTAGAATATGCCCATTATACTCCAGAATCCTGTGTGTGACTATGAAAGACCTGCCCAGTGTACATCCCATAGTAGTGAGCAGCTACATCTTTTTGAAATTCAAGGGAGCTGTGCTCAGGGCAAGTCCATGCCATAGTAAGATAAGAGACTAACAGAAAAAAGCCTCAGAGTGTTACAAAAAGGTTACATACAGGTCCGTGCTAAACAAAACAACAACAGGGGAAAGGTTGGAAAAAATCAAACTTTTAAAACTGAAAGGCCACATAGGTCTCCTTAGGTTCATCCCACTGAATCTCTAGGTGTGATTGACAGGAAAGCGTACTGAGTCATCATATGGCCTCTCTACATGTATATGTGTCTCAGTATTATGTCTGTGACATGTAATGCCTACTTACAGACTTGTAGTGAAGTGGGAGGTGACCAGAAGGCCAATCTATGAGATCCAATATGCCTGTGCTCAAGCGTAGAGCATTGGTGATCTCCCAAGCTTCTCTCATTTTATTCTCCACTTCTCTTAGCACAATGGAATCAGGAAAAAGAACAAGTACTGGTTAGAGTTAGCTGTTTCTAACTGTACTAGTTTGACATTAAAATCAATATCTAATATCATATTCAATAAATAGTAGTAAATCCTATGAAAATGTCTACTTTACTTGCCAACATGATAGCCATTCTACCTGACTTCATCCATGACTGACCTTTAAGTAATTGTGAAATTCAATTTAAAGGGTTCTCTCTTGTAGAGCAATGTTTGTTATAAAGTTATCTTTGTCTGTGTTTTAGCCAAATACCCCCTCTTGCTCACAGATTTTATTCCCTTTGCATTGAGGATCATTATCATGAAAGCTCATGATATTTTCAAAGATGGAATTATTTTCCTGAGCATATGTAGTTTATGTTCATCTGTTCAATAATTATTGTCTTTATTTTCATATTTTGGTGCACAATATTTTGATAATCCTCATAATTCACTTTACTTTTATTGGTTTTGTTGTTTAATTATGTCTTCTCTTTGGTGAATATGATCTGTAGTAGAATAGTCTGAATTAATACTAACACTCTGTTAGGACCATCAGTACTCTCCTACTGATGAGTCTAAGGTCAAGGACTCAGTGGATGTTGTTCACTGAGGAGTTTGTTTAGGTTCAAAACACATCCCGAGTGAGTGCTTCTCTCATATGCCCATGTCTGTGTCCATCTCATACCTGATCTGAGGGCCCTGGACATCTCCACATGCCATGGCGGGCAGCAGCACCTGTACTAGAAAATGTTGGGCTTCTTCTCTGCTCAAGGAGGTGCCCAGGGGCTGAGCTCAGAATGCCCAGGCCTGAGGCTAGTGTGGTGCAGCTGCAGTTCCCTGAGAGAGTTACCTGCCTCTGTCTGGTGCAGAAGAGGAGCAGGAAGATGAATGAAGTGCTAATCACTCTCATAATAGCTAAATTAAACTACTGAAATTTTAGAAAGTGTGTCAGTATTCATAATCTCAAACAAATAGGTGTCAGAAGAAGCCTTCCTGTATGGAACCAGCCAAAATTATCCAAGGCATTCATTGCCCAATGTTCCTGGAAGTGGAGAGCCAAGTAGCTCTAATAATATGTGAACACCCAGATTATCATACAGAATGGTGCCCAAGTATTCAAAGTAAAAGGCTTCACCTCAACCAGGATGGGAAATGCCCTTCGGGATGGGAGCCCAGGAGATGTGTCTGAGGGTGGACGGCAGACCTGCTGTCAAATAGGAAATAATTTTCAGGCCTTACGTGCCTACATATAAAAACTAATAGGCACATACAGAAGACACATTTGGCAGTGGCAGGGAACAGAAGAAATTCCAGAAATATACAGAAAAGAAACTTTGATACAGAATTAAAAGTACATGGTGTATGGTGAAAGGAGAGTCTCTTTGCACCTCTATAAGCATGAGTATAAAAGTGGACTCATATCTCAAACCACAAAAAAATAAATAAAGTAAAGCAACATTATTATACAAATCACATGCCATCTAAACAAAAACAGAAAAAAATCATCTTGAAATTGCTTTAGCCAATGGATTTTGAATTTTTTCCAAAGTAGAGACAATAAAAACAGAAATTGAGAAAACAGATAACATTAAATTTGAGTCATTTTTACTGAAAAAATAATTTACAAACTGGTAAGGCTCCTGTTGAAAGGTAGCAATATTTGAGGTGGTATACTTGATGAAAGTAAACATTTAAAAATGCAAGGGAAATTTGACATTTTGGATACTATTGATGAATAAAGAAATGATGCTTATTTCCATCTACAGAAGACCTTCACAGCATTTCTAAACAGAAATGTATAAATGCCTCATGGATACATGAGAAGTTTCCCAACAGTGATCAAGGGAATGTGCTTAGAAACCACAATAACATATCACTTGATACCTGAGGAAGAAAAGTGATGAATATCTCCAGCTCAAAATTTAAACTTTTTCTGGGCAACTCAGGAAATGAAATCAAAAGACAAGCCACAGACTCAGAAAATATGTCTGTTAATTGCATAACTGTTAAAAGACCTGGAGTGAAAATACCCAAGAACATTCACAAGTGAAACAAAGAAAAATGCTCTAAGTAAAATAAAACTGAAAATTTCAAAACTTATTTGGGGATCCATAAGAAATGTTTAGTGTGGCTTGTAGGAAAATATGTATTTATAAAATCGTATGATAGAAAAGCTAAGAAGCAAACGTTGATCAAATAAAATCCTGAGGGTTGTATGGGCAATGCGACATTTCCTCCCTGCCGATGGGAGAAGAGAATGTTGTTACATATTGAAGGCTCTTTGGAAATTTTTTATGGAGGTGAAGACAGCAATGGAGCAAAATAATCTAAGGCATTAACATGACTGATCTGAACATGATGTTCTCATATGTCTCATGAGGATGCTTCCATCAGATCTATTCCCTTCAGCTCTGCTCAGTGGATGAAGATTGTTTGTAAGAACTGTTGGGACATCGAGAGAAGGCTGGGAAAGATGATACAGTTTTGAACCATCATTATTAGCCACAGGTGCAGAGATTTCTCCAGGAAGTGCTTAACAGCCAGCACAGCCAATAGCCTTCTCACAGGTGCACTGCTTTAGACTCTTCTGTTGGAACCTCCACCCCGGGTCTCCCTGAGAGGCCTCCTATAACCCCAGGTTAAAAAAGTCCTGCTCCTGGTAACCAGCTTAATTATTTGGACACCCATGAAATATGTAATGTCTTTAAAACTTTATCCAAACCTACAGAATGCAGCACCAGGAGAACTAATGCAACACCCGTCACTGTAGGAGTTGATGGTGTCTCACTATGGCTCCAACCACTGGAAGTGAGAGCCCTGCAGGACACGGGACTCACAGAGGGTCAAGTTATGCACACTGTAAGGAGAAGAACTGGGGGAAAGGGAAATCTCTCTGCACTTTAAATAATTTTACTATTGGAACATCAGTAAAATTAGTAAATTCTGCAAAACAGTAATGGCAGAGATATTTTTAGAAAATAAACTGGAGATTGTATTGAAAAACTTAGTTACTGGACACTTCTCCAACTGTCTTGAAGTATGTGTCTTCACAAACACCTTCTTGACGTAGCTTGTATCTATTGTATTAGGACGGAGAAATTTTTAACTCCCTGATTTTGCATCAAGAGTAACTGCCATGGCCACCTGTAAAATTATCCCATTCAGTAAGGCGCACCCTTGTCACTCTCATTCTTATCCTCAGTTAATTCAGTGGTTTTCTCAGGAAGTCTTCAATTTCATCCTCTTAGTCATGTTACCCGCACTGCAGCTGCACCTCCCTCTGTGTTTCTGACACTCTCAGGATGTGCTCACCGCACTGTGTCGGGCACAGTAATACACAGCCGTGTCCTCAGACCTCAGACTGCTCAGCTCCATGTAGGCCATGCTGGACAAGGTGTCTGCAGTGAGGGTGACCCTGTCCTGGAACTTCTCAGCATAACCAGTTTTTTCACTACTAGGGTAGATCCAGCCAATGAATTCCAGCCCCTGTTCAGTGCTCTGTCGCACCCAATACATATAGTTTTTGGTGAAATCATAGCCTGAAGCCTTGCAGGAGATCTTCACTGAGGTTCCAACTTTCCTCAACTCAGTTCCAGACTGTACCAGCTGCACCTCGGCATGGGCACCTGTGGAGAGGACAGAGAAATTGAGCATCCTACCCTGTAATCCTGGCATCCTCCTGAGCCCTGATACTGGGGATGCCCTTACTTTTCACAGCTGTCACCAAGAAGAGGATTAACCAGATCCAGTCCATGGTGAAGTGCTGTGATCTGAGGAGGGTGGTGCTTGTGTGATATGCTGGCACAGACCTAACCTGTATTTACCAGAGCAAACCAAGGGTATTTGCATATTCATGAGGCAGGGAACTTTTTAGATAGAAAACATAATGCAGTCTTTGAAGGAGAAATAGGACACATGGCTATCAGCAGGGAGTGTTGGAGCAAAGGTCTTAATCTTGCATGAGGAAATATATCCTTTGCCACCTCTGTGGAGTATGTGTGGACAGAATTCAACCCACTGAGAATCAAGACTTCACAGAAGAAGCTGTGCAGAGAAAATCCATCAGTGTTACCTGGACACTCAAATCTCTCCTGAGCCATCAGTGTCTGTGAGGCTGAGCTGGTGCACTGATCCCATCCTCCTTTCATGAAGAACCAGCAAAGCCCACTGTTGACTCTAAGAAATGGACCATCACACGAGCACCTAGAAAGACACCGCTGATGTCATCTTGCCATCCTGAGATGGTTCCCCCAGCACCTGTCTGTACTGTCGAGATCCCAGCTGTCCCACAGGAAAGCCTTTGGCCATCAGCCCAACCCTGTGATGTGTGGTCCAGGCCTCTAGATCTGACCCATACATGATAGGACTGGAAGGGTGAAGTTGTTGACTCAATTCTGGAATCTCATCTAAGACACTGTTTTACTTAAATCTGGGCTTGATTCCTAAGTTCAAAAACATAACTTTATAGATTTTACAGTAATTTATTTCATATATCTGGGAAGACTTTGGGTAGAGGTGTGTTTGAAGTGAACTGGAAAAATGAAGGCACTTCCTGGACAACACTTCCAGATTCCAGGAGGGCGCAGTTAGAGTTCAGAGCAGACACTGTGGGCCAGAGTCAGCAGAATTAAATGAAGCTTGTTCCCAAATGTGTTTGCTTGGGCGATTGCGTCCCCTCTGCTCTGATGAGATTACTTAAACTAGGTCAGCATGTGTCATGTAACAAAAGGCCCCATTCTAGCTTTTTCCCTGACCAAACTTCCATATCACATATGCTTTCCTTTTGCGTCTTTGTCCTCAGGTCCTTACACTCCAAATACATAACTGCAGAGGTCTTAGCTCAGTGCTATTTCCTGGAAGCTCTACTGTTTTGAAGTCCCAGCCCCCCGGCTCCTCTCAGTGACTGAAGTAAGGTCTCACTTCAGGGTGATCATTTTCGTTTTCTACAGCCACAGTCACAAACGATGACATATATTCATTGTTCTTCATCACTACCCATCTCAACCACATAGACCAGGCGTCTGACACTTTCACCCTCCAACACTGTGCCATGCACTCACCCCCAGTGTCAACTTTAATACCTGAAGGAAATATTATATTCTGACCTTGAGGGAGATGTGTTTCCCACAGTGGTGCATCATCTAAATTAATAAAATAACTTCCTGTATTTCAGCACCTTACTGTTGATATATTAAGTGCACTAAAAATCCCTGCAAGTGTGTTTTGTTGCATTTAGTAGATAAACTTACTTGACCCAACAGGATATTTCTTTTAAACTTACTTGACACAACAGGACATTTCTTGAACATGTGCATGCTTTGTAAACCTCCAGTGCTACATCACAGTTTTTGAAAGAGGAAAACTTAAACCCAGGAGAATCCTGCCATGAAAAAGCCCCTCTCCCTGTGCTGCAGCTGTAGAGAATGTGTCCTGAGCTCCCTGCTACTTCCCACCCTGTGCACTTATTCATGTCTGGATGACAGGGTGACTCCTACAGTGGCTTCAGATGGAAGGAAAGGTCTTGTCCTTAAGGACTCCGCAGAGCTCATGACAATGTTCTGGAGTGAAGGACCTAGTGCCCACACCACCTATTCACCTAGTGAGACAAAAGAAGACAGAATTTTCCTGAGATGGATCTTGAAAGGTGAGGGGATGCTCCTGTCCTTTTGTTTCCTTGGAACCTACCAGGGCACCGCTTCAGGAGCAATGGAGGCACATGACCCATCCCCACCATCCCTCCCATGAGGGTCCAGCCCAGATGGTGGCTGGAGTTGGAGGATGACCTGTCCATTCCCAAACTGTACCTACTCAGGAGCAAGCTCACCCACCTACAGGATGGGAGACTTGTTTTGTACTTACCACAAAACAAATGCTGCAGGGATACAGGGAGTGTCTTCATGTTTTGTTCCTTGTTATCATAGTGTACTGCACCTTCAGGTGGTGAGGAGGAGGTGGCCCACAGAAGTAATCCCACACAGAATGTGAATCAATGCATGACCTCATGCCACAGGCATGGGAGTGTGGACTGGCTCCTTCACATTAGTTGTCATGCTCAGAATCATAGCGTGGTAAAGACATAGGTAGAAGGACACTGTGTAGAGGTTATAGGAGCAAAATGTGCCTTAAAAAGGATGTAGATCAGAGTGAAAGGTCAAGGGATGTCTGGGTGGTCTGGGCCTAGATATCACAGTTGGTGTCCCTGCATGTGCATCTCCCTGCTCACAGGGCTGCAAAGCAGGAACTATTTTTCATGCCAGCTATTGAGGCTCTAGGTAGAGTAATTTTGTGCCTGAGCCAGTGTAGCACCAGGCTCCTCGATGTTGCCCTTGGGAACTGTGCTTGGATCCCATGGACGAATATTGACATCATATGACCTAAGGAGGATGAGGAAATTCCCAACAAGGCCCTGAAACTGCACTTGAGAGATAGGCCCTTTGCAATGTAGACTCCAGAAATTCCCACAAGTGGTAGTGAGTATGAGTCTCCCCACCTCCTTGGGCCTCACTTGTACCAAATGTCAGCCCTGGAAATCATGATCCCATGATACAGACTGGAAACGGGAGTCAGGGCTGCATCTGAGGACACTCACAGGAGTCTGTGGGTCCAACATAGTTCCTTCAAAGCGCCTCTATGTGATAGAAACCTGGAGCAGACAGATGGGGAGACAGCACCACTGCCCAGTGATGATGATGATGATGATGATGTGCTGTGGGTCACTCTTGGGTAGTGTAGCTCATGGTGAGGTGCTTTCTCTCCATAAGGGAGACTCAGCTTCATCAAGACACCCAGATACCAGGAAGGACACGGTGCTGTCCCCGGGGGTACAAATGCTGATCTCTCTCACTCTCCCAAGACTTCTGTTTTTTGAGGATAGTTTATTTCCTTCCATTTATACCTTCCGAGAACTCTTTTGAGTCCTTGAGGTCATACTTGAAAAATTGGTGTTTGCTATGAACTTAGGAGAATATTTTCCTCCAAGTAGAACAGGTTTCTGGAAAAGTCCTTCCCTGAGTAACTGCCTAGAGAAAGATAGGGTCCACTTGTCACAAACTGTCCCCTCCCTTCCTCCTATTTCTCCATGCATGAATCTATTTGGATCCTCACCTTGAGTCCCTGGTGGCTTTCAGAAGTAACATTATTGCTGTGTACCCCCAGGATCCCCCACCTTCTCTCTTCTCTCTAATCCTGCAGCCATTCATCATTGCCCTCTCAGTGTTCCCTCCTTGGTGTATTTTTAGCTATTTCTGTGCTTGGAACCAGAGCTCATTAGTGATCCTGCAACTTCCTCTTTCCAGATTTTACATGATTGTTCTATGAGTAAGAATAGTCATTGCCAAGGACTGAAAACTCATCTATTGCTTGTGAGATTGTGGTGAAAAAAAAAAGCCCTTATACACTGTTGTTGGGAAAATAATCTAGTGCAGCAATTTTTGAAATTGTTACAGAGATCTAGAACTATCTAAATGTAGCGATACCATTTGACCCAGCTACACTTCTACATATATCCTGTAAGAGCTAAATGTTACATGAATATTCATACTAATTGTGGCACAAGTCAGAAAAGGTAATTCATAGAAGTAGCCCATATTCCTTTTAATAGGTGAATGGTTAAAGAAATTGAATATTTATATAATCAAGTGTTACTATTTCACCACAAAGAAGGATAGAGTTATTACAAGGGAAATGGATTGACTTTGAGAAACAGGTCAGTCAGCAAAATAAAATATCATATGGTCTCCCTAAAATATGAAGCTCAAAATATAAGAATAGAAAATGTAAAACAAAGAACTGTGTTCTGTAGGAGGAGGGTACAGTCTATGGAGGAGGGTAAAGGACCTGAGGGAGGAAGGAGAGTGCAGGATGGATGCGTAGGTGGCATCGAGATGACCAAGATGCAATATGCATAAGTTTCAAACCCACAAGCTGGAAGTAATCACTATGCATTGTAAATATGTACTAATAATGAAAACACAAAGATTAGAGATAGTGAGGGATTGTAGAAAGAGGGGAATAAGGAGTTACTGTGCATTGTGCTCAATATTTCTTTCTGAGGAAAACCACTTTGGAACTGGATGAAGGTGATGATGTAGTATATTAATTATGAACTGAATACATTAAAAGGACAATTTCATGTTCAGTGAATTTTATGTCATTTGAAAAAATTAAAGGAGTACAAAAAGGAAATGTTGTGGAAAATGGCATGAATACAAAGTACTATGGTCTAAAAACAGAATCATAAATATATAGTAACACAGAAGCAATTTTTCCAAAATTATTTAATATTTGGAGAGTCATACTTATTGAGATTTCATGCAACTGAAAACTGTGTCTTCTCTCCTCTCCTTGTCATACAGGAAAAAAAAAAAATCATAGTTACAGTCAAAAAAAGTTAACATATTTTCTATAATGGTGTCAAATGGCTTTCTATGATCTTTCATGTTGAGCTGTGGAGCAAAACTGATTTAAGGCTCAGCAGGAAGTTGTGCAGTTTCATGGGTCTGGGTCTTGTGCAGGTTCAGTGAGTTCTCTTATATTTTGTGCACCTGGCACCGTCAACAGTACTTGCAAGAATCCTGTCAGTGCAGGTGGCCCTGGAAGGTCATGGGCGACCCCTGCTGGTCCTGAGTGCTCCCTGCATAGAAGTTTGTGTCAGGGCTCCCACTGAGGTCCCCTCACTAAGTGTCTTGCACAGTAATACATGGCTATGTCCTCAGTACTCAGAGAGCTCAACTGCAGGGAGAACTGGTTCTTGGATGTGTCGGGGGTGATGGTCGACTGCTCTTGAAGAGATGGTGCATAGTCATAATACCACTTGGACCCGTAGTATGTCCTCCCCAGCCACTGGAGACCTCTTTTTGTGGACAGCCTCAAGTAGCACTGGTGCTAGAAACAGCATCTCCATTGATGGTAGAGGTGAGGGAGAGGGTCTATGAGAGCTTCACCAAAGCTGTGCCTAATTCTTGGAGCTGCACCTGAGACAGGTCACCTGGAAAGCAGAAGAAGAAGGAAAAAAAAAGAAAGAAAGAACTAGCAGTAAAGTTAACATCTATGTCCTGTGAATTTGGATCAGGATAACTTAAGTTCCTGGATACTGATGCTGTCGGTGGCCCAGTGTACACAGCAAGAGAAGCAGGGGACAGTCATTTCTAGGTCACTGTTGACTTTTCTGGGCTCCAAACTTCAGCCAGAATTCAGCAGGCTCTGCAGTCCCCAGGAAGAGCTGATACTTAAAGAGAAGAGATTCCCCATTTGCTTTTGCAACAGACTTCCTGATATAAGGCCATACAATGTAGACAATTTGCTGAAGCCCAGGGGCCTTCAGTTTTATAATTCA
>PVIC010049517.1:0-13118 GCA_004025085.1 Thryonomys swinderianus | reverse complement strand
CCCGAAGACAGGGCAAGCCTTGAGAATCCATCCTGACGCCCATCTGGGAAACGCTAGGCAGCCATGTCACTTTAAGGACTGACTCCCAGGAAACAAATAGCTATTAATCATTGTAGCATTAGGGTCTTCAAATTAGGGCATAATTTACATATATTTAAAGTCACAATTTGTGGGGAGGCAGGGTCTTAGATCAGGTTGGCCTTGGACTGACCATGTAGCCCAGGCTGGCCTTGAATTTGCTTTTTCCAGTCTAAGAAATCTTAAGACCCTCTTGAGATCATGAGGCCGTTTCCCTATGTCTCTGAGGGAACCATTCTGTAATCCATTCTGGGCCTCCCTCTGTGCTGAGCGCTTCATATTAAGGAACTCAGAGAGCAGCAGACCCTAGAAGAGGCTCTCTTCCAAGGTCTCCATGTCGGCGTAAGGGTGAGTGGCCTTTAAAGTGAGAACAAGTCTCTAGTCCCTCCTCCAAGTTGTCATTAACTAACTCTGGCAGGAAGGACTGACACTTGTCCAGTCAGACTTTAGTCACTCACTGTTGTCTTCTATTTTAGTACTATTTAGTATCTCAAAGAGAACCATCTGCAATCCTTGGTTCTGTTAGCCCAATAGTCTTTGTGTCAGGCAATTGTTTCTTTAAACTCCACTAAAAATATATACACTGTCTCTCAAAACTTTCCTGCTTTCTCTCTTTCCTACCCCTAGGGGGGTGGCTTTGAAGTCTCAATGATTTGATTTTTTTTTCTTTTTTGCAGTACCAGGGATCAAATTTGGGCCCTTGTGCTTATAAGGTAGGTGCAGTACCATGTGAGCTAAATCCCTGGCCCTGACTTTTTCTTTGAGACTCATAGTTTGTATGTAACTCTCATGCCATGATTTTCCCTGTGCATGTTAACAAATTTGTTTACATTTTCTCCTCTTAAATCATCTGTTGACAGTTCATTCCATCAAACTTTTAAAGGGAAAAGGGAAGCCTTTCCTTTCCCTCCAACATCTTCTTCTAAAACCTTTATCATTTTATCTATTAGGTTTAAATCTCCATCTAGAATTCATCTAGGTAGGTGTCAAGATTTGGTATGTTTCCATGTGGTAGCCAGCTGATCTAGCATCATTTATGGGAAAGTCCCTCCTTTCTCCACTCTCTCTCCACTTTTTTCACAAATCATAGGTGAGGGGTTGTTCTGTCTTCTCTCTCTTGTTCTATTTGTCAGTCTGCCAATCTTTGTGTAACTATTTCCTCACTTAAGTACCATAGCATAGCATAATATATCATCATCTTGATAGTTTTGTATCTTTAGACTCAATCCTTTTCATTGAGATACATTTGGCTATTTTGACCTTTTAGGTTTTGGTCAACATTTTAGACAGCACAAACTGGATGAGAAGAGTTGATCATGATGAGTTTATAGATCAATGTGGGAACATCACATAATTACAATGCACAATTTCTGATTAGGAACATAGAGCTTCTATTAATTCCACCTTCTTTATTTCTCTTAGTATTTAGTTTCTGTGTAGTTGTCCTGCACAACTTCCATTAATTTATTCCTGATTATTTGATGTTTGACAATTTATTTTTTAAATATGATTGTATGAGAAAAGAACAGAACACAGCTGTGGTTTCTCAGTGGCAGGTGACCACACCATCCCCCTCCCAGGACAGTCTGGAGATATTTTTGTCACAGTTGGACAGAATGACACTGGCATCTAGTGGGTGGTCAGGGATGTTGCTGTGCATCCTACAGTGCCAGGACAGTCCTACACAACAAAGGATTATGCAACCTAAAATATCATTCCCAAGACATCCCTACAGTTAAAAATTTCCAGAAAACTGTCACTAGGATTTATTTTTATACATTGTCCATAGAGTTTTGTATTTCACATGGCACAGTGATCTTTAGTGGGGTCTCACAATATTAAAGGTAATCTTTATTATTGGGCTGTGAATCCAACTTGCCGTTTCTGTATGTTAACAGGACATAATTACTGAGAGATAATTCTCCGTGGATTTTGTGTTCCCATGGATCGGCGGAGCAAAAGGCATCAAGAGTTTCGTCCAAAGTTGTTCACATAACAGACAGACTTGAGAAACTTGGAGATTTGCAGATCTCTTTGACAATAGTATATAGTAATAAAGATAAAGCTCTTGCCCTACCTTGCTTGGAGATCGGCTTCCTTTCCAGGTAACAAGACCTGGGAAGATAATAAGGTTTATTAGTGGCCCCGTCTAGGACTAGAGGCTTCTTGAGTTTAGCGTTCCTCACCTGTGACAGGTCCTGTACATTGCCCCAGGTCCACCTGGGCCTGCTCTGCAGGCTCCATGGGACTTGGAGGTAAGAAGGAACCTTGGGGAACTTGAAGCTCATGCTGTCTTCTCTGCGGTAACAAATGGCCTAATTCTACTTGGGCTCTTTGTCTTCTCTTGGATGAATCTGTTGAAGTGCAGTCAGCTTTTTGCTAGATGAGGCACTGGCCCCAAGACAGTCAGAGGAGCCAACAGCCACTGTCATCATTTATATGAAAATTGATGGCTCAATTTAGTCAGCATAGGCCTCCCTATGTGTATAAGGATGCAGAGAAGAGACTAGAGGGTTGGGTTCAATCCTACTCAATGTTTGAGAACTATTTCCTAGAACTCGAGTGCTAGTTCTATATTCTTAGGTATCTTGATACCAAAAGGTGGCCTGCAATTACTGGGTCTTTGTTATTGAAGTTTATTATGGCTGCCTTCCTCCTCTTTTGCATAGCCTCATTCTCATACCCCTTGTGAACTTCCCCAGCAATTAGCCAGGTTTTCCTGGAACTAGCAGTAGTCACAACTTCCACTTACCTGGAAGACCCCCCCCCCCCGTAAAAGTAAGCGCTGTATTAAAAGATGATTTACAAACAGTAACTCTGACCCTGGACCATTCCTAGATGTTGCATATTGTGCTGGCTGAGTTAGCTGCAGTCATGGACAAGCTATTCCCCATCTGTCCCACTATTTACAAAAACAAATGACACCCTTGATCATTCCTATGATGAGGCTCATTTTTAATAACCATGGTTTGATTTGGTGAGGTGTAAACATGAGCTGCAGCACTGAGCAGGAAAGGCACAAGCTACAAGAACAGGGTTTTTTGTTGTTGTTGTTGTTTTAAGCCCACATGAAATACAAGATATAGCTTAGTGGGTGCAGCCAGGCCTTGGGTTGATTCCCTGCACTGAAAAACTAAATAAAATAAAAAGCAGTGGAGGGAAAATGCCATGCTTGCCAGCTGCCAGGCTTCTCAGAGGGGTGAGGGGTGGGATGGGATACTTCCTTGAGGACAATGATTTACAAATCATTGACATTTGATTATCAAATTATGCTGAAATAGTAATATAAGGCAAATGATTAACCTTCATGTGGTCAAAATTTCTCTTTCAGTTGAGCTGCAGTAGCTTGTGGTAACCAAACAGGATTGGGTGTGTAGGGAGTATTAGGTTTTCCTCCTTAGATAATCGGAGGAAACTAAAATAGCAAACGCTGCTGCTTATCCGTGTACAGATTTTCTGTAGAGGGGGTATGGCTCAAGGGTCAAGGGCTTACAAAGTATGTTTGAGCCCTAGGTTCCACCCTAGTGCTGTCAGGGGGAGACAAATAAAATAGATAACCCATGGAATCTTAGACTACTTGTTCATGAGCAGACCTGGCACTTGCAGCAATCTTCACCCTTTAGGAATTGACCGTAGGGGGATGAAACAGGGGCTACTGCTCACAAGTCTGTTCATTAGGCAGTTGTGAAGTCCTGAGATCCTACCATCCGGAAGTGAGATAAACTGGGCATACCTCTTTCACAAAAACAGTAGAGTTCACTGACTAAAGACTACTACAGTACCCAAAGTACCCAAAGCACAGGTTGTGCTAATTATTGGTGTGCCATCAATGAGTTGTCATATTGTGCCTTATGTTGCTTAGGAGCCCAGGCTGGAAACAGGCAAGCTATGGTGCCGTTCCCCCTACCTGGGAACAAGGATCCACTTGTTTTCCCTGTAGAAAAGGTGGATGCTAATCACAGAGCATAGAACTGCCACTACAGCTCAGCCCCCAAATAGCCTTGAATTCTCCTCTATCTCTGCATGTATGAAATTTAATAGATTGGAAATAAGTATTTTCATGAGCCATCCCTTTGCTAACTTTGTATATATATTTCACCAAGTCCAATCCTTTGCTGTGACTTGTGGGGAAATGGCCTTTCCTATATGTTCAGGGACTAGTATATCCTATGGTCCCTAGATGAGTTGATACCTAGCAGAAAAATATACAGAAAGAAGAAATGAACAACTGTTTTTTTCTTTCTCTCTCTCTGATCTAGAATTTTTCCTGCTTACTCATCCTTGAAAGTCAAAAGTTTTATCTATGCTTTGCATTTGTTCCAAAATAGGATGAACTAATTCTTTCTGGCTCCCTGCCTGTCTGTTTAGATATTGCTGGAATCTTCCTCTCGTATCTTAGAGCTTGTTACCTTCCAGCAACCTCAAAGGATTGGGGGAGGAGCCATTTGGCAAGGGATATCAACCCTGCAAAGTTTCTTTTCAATTCTTTCCAAAGCCATTGATCAAAGGACCAGTACGTCCAGAAACTGCTGGGCAAAACGACGGGTAACGAAAGGGTGTGGATTAAGAAAAAGACAAGAGAACAGATGGGCTCGGGAGGACCTCTCAGTCAGTACTGAGAAGGTGCCACGTTTATTGATCAGGCTATATTTATACTGATTTGGAAGGGTAACATGACATCAATAATGGTTACATATTATCTTATACATTTATCATTGGGTTGGTAGAAACAAAAAGAGGTAGTCAAGAAATCAGTACATTTCTTAGGAACAAGAACAGAAACAAAATGGTAACTATAAACATGATGATCACATGTCTGAAATCGATTTCTCAAAATATCAAACTACAATTCTCTTAAATCTTTTCCCTAACTCTAAGTTCTTTATCCTATTCTCTATTAATGCTTAACTTTCAGTAGAACAAGACCAGAAGAACAAGTACATCCATCATATAGTTAATTAATTCTGCTAACTCTATTGAATTCTGTCCTAACCTGCATAAAAACTGGAAAGAAAACAACACGTTGCTAACTTGAGAAACATGGTCAGCGAGCCCAGTCAGAAATCATTTACTTAACCTTCCCAGTCAGGCATCCCAGTGTAGCAACCCCGAAGGTTGTCGGTCTATCTTGGGAACTGGGCAGCACCGTGTGAGTAATGCAGACCTCTCAACTGCTAGTTGATGCAGTACCCGGTGCAGATCTCCAGGCATAAGGGATTAGAGCAAAGCCTGCTTCCCACACAGTACTTTTTTCTGAGATCTCTAGCCTCATTTCCTTCCTGGGCAATGGCCATACTGGTAGTTAACACTGAGATTGCCTCCTTTGTACCATGTCAATGACTATTCAAAGTTAGCCCTGGAGGAGATGGAGGGGCTACTGCCTCAAATCACCATCTCACCATGTTCAAGTATATAAGGACTTTTTTTTTTTTTTGAGAGACAGGGTCTCACTTTGTAGTTCAGGCTGGCCCTGAGCTCACTATGTAGCCCAGGCAAGCCTTGAAGTCAATAACTATTGAAACATTGCAATCTTCAATCTTGGTTGGTTTTCTCCTTGCTGAGACAAAATACCTGGCATTCAAAATTTAAGGAGGAAAGGTTTATTTTGGCTTACAGTTTGTAGAGGTTTCAGTTCATAGTTGTCTGATTCCAAGGCAGAATGGTATGGCCAAAGAAACTGCAGGCGAGAAACAAGTCATGGTGGGCAGAAGGGTAGCAAAACAGTGAAGTAGCAAATAAGCAGCCGCAGCCTGCCTCTCCCTTTTATCCTTTTGCCATCTACCTACTCCTTGGGTGGTGCCACTCACATTCAGTGTAGGCCTTCCTATTATCCACACCAAGAACTATGCCAAATAAATCAGTGGACTCATTTTAACCACACACCCTTAATCCCAGGATCATATATTCTAGATCCAGACACCTCTAAAACCACTACCTACATCTGCATGAGGCTTTCTGAGAGCATCTAGACATAAGTCATAATACTCTCTCCTTAATGGAGGTAGTTGGACATTGGTACAGAGGCAGAAGCCTATATTTAGCCATGCCCAGGACACATCACTGAATAGTAGGCACTACCAAAGAGACCTCCGTATTACCAGGACAGTAACTGAACCTCAGCCTTCAGTACATGTGCGCGCACATGTGCGTTCATGCGCTCGCGCACACACACACACAGAGAAACAGAAAAATAACGTAACAAAATGCTTCCCCATAAACCCCAGCTACTCTAAAGCTGGTCCATGGGGCACTAATGGGGAGATAATCAAAAGCCAAACAATTGAATTCTATGAAGTGATAAAAAAGGAAACAAAAAACCAGATGTGGCGCAGTGATCGCTGTGCAGGGTGGGTAGAGGATGGTAGTTACTCCCCTCAGTTATAGCAAGTCCTCCTGCTTCAATCTCCATATTGATCTACTTTAGGAAGCACCTGGTATAGTAAATGCCTTTGTGTCCAGAGAAATCCTACACTCTCACGTTGCTTCTTGGCTTTCCCTGCTTCTAGCTTGAGTCAACTTTCTCAACACTGCTAAGTCAATTATCATTGGTCTCTCTGCTTTCCAGGTTCTAAAACTTTGTTATCATTTCCCCTTCCTGTTTTCTTGTCCCTGAGAGATTAAAAAAGAAAATCAACTCTCGCTTTAGCAAAGCTCAAAAGGGATGAAGTAAATGCATGTGCACACCCTGTTCTTTAATTTGAAGGCTCCTTTGAGGCTTTAATATCTACAGTTCTATTAATTTTTAAAACATTCTTAGATCAGGTTCCTAGGGAAGCACAAGGGGATGTAGGGATTCTTGCATACATGCTATGGTGAGCATGTTCTCAGGAGAACCCAGGAAGTAAATGAGGGAAGTAGGAGAGACCTAGGCAGAAGCTGTGCCAAGATGTGGTTTCTGCTGAGGCAGAGCCTCAGTCTGACCCCATGAGAAACCTGGCCATATTTATTCCTGCTTTTTACACTCCATAAAAGTCTCTGTCAATGTTTTCCCGGCCTGGTCCTAGCGCAATTGTTGGGAAGAGGCAGCAGGGTGCTGGGGGCTCCATGCACTTTCCTCTGTAAAGAGAGTTCATCTCAGCTAGGTGCTAACAGCAACATCTGTTAGTTGTTCTTGGCCTTCAACGTTTTCTGTACCTAATTCTCCCCACCCCTTGCAGTACTGGAGTTTAAACCAGGGCCTTCACACTAAGCCATAGCCCAGGCTTTTTTTTTTTTTTTTGAGACAGGTTCTCATTTTGTAGTTCAGGCTGGCTCTGAGCTCACTATGTAGCCCAGGCAAGCCTCAAACTCAGCAATCCTCCTGCCTTTGCCTCCGAGTGCTGGGATTATAGGCGTGAGCCACCACACCCGGCATTATGCTATGTGGTACTGATTGCTGGTGGGCATGAGTCACCATGCCCAGTGTTGTTGTATGTGGGTACCAGGGATCGAACCAGGGACCATGCGTTTGCTAGGCTGGTGCCAGAACCGCTGAGCTAAATTTCTGGCCCTTTGTTTCTTATTTTGAGGCAAGGTCTCCTTATGTTGCTAAATTGCCCAGGCTGGGCTGAATTCATGTTTGATCTGCCTCTGCTTCCCAAAGTGCTGGGATTACAGGCATGTGGTCTCATGCTCAACCATAATTATTGTTTTTAAAGGGGTATAATAGTCTCTCTAATCTTTCTAAGGAAGTAAACTATACTTTTGCTTTCTTTTTCTCCTGTTTTCCTCAATCAGTTCCTAAATTGAAGATCAGAAACTATCAGATTATTAGGCATATAATAGGGCTAGATCCAAATCCATCTGATGTAAAATTTATTCTTTTAACCATGTTAAACCACTGCCTCTAACTATATCCTTATGGAATAATTTAATGTTACCTCTCCTGCTTCAAAGGTGTTAATAGCCACTTGGATCTTCATCTATTGTACAGCAAACATTCCCCAAAGCTATCTATTCTTTGTTAAGTAAAATCAAAATTTGCCTACAGATGCAGCAGATTCCTTCTTCAAGCACTCACTGAGTACCTGCTATGTACCAGGAACTGATATAGGTGAAATATAACTCCCAACCTGTCAGATGGTAGATATGTTGAATTCCTGTCCCCCGAAATTGAAAGATAAATTCTGAGGAACAATGGAGGTTAAAAATAGGAAAGCTTGGGCTGGGATTTAGCTTAGTGGTACCATACCTTCTTTATAGGCACAAGGTCCTGAGTTCGATCCCTGGTACCAGATGGGGGAAAAATAGAAAAACTGTATTAAGAGGGATAGCTCCTAAGAGATTGGAGGGCACCTGCAAGTGGGATGTCAATGAGCCCACTCCTCAAAAGAAGTTTTGGTTTTTTTTTTTTTTTTTTGCTTTTTGAGACAGGGTCTCGCGTTGTAGTTCAGGCTGGCCCTGAGCTCACTATGGTGCCCAGGCAAGCCGCCATGAACTCAGCAATCCTCCTGTCTCTGCCTCCCGAGTGCTGGGATTACAGGCGTGAGCCACCACATTCAGCATTGTGGCATGCGGTGTTGATTGTTGGTGGGCGTGTCTCCACACCCAGCATTATATGTGGTTACCGGGGATGGAACTCAGGACCTTGCGCTTGCCAGGCAGGCGCCGGACCCACTGAGCTAACCCTCTGCGCCCTCAAAAGAAGTTTTATAGAGCAAAAATCACGAGATGGGTACAAATTATAAGGTAGGTCAAAATTATGATTAACCAATAAGATTACACGTATAGACACTTTGGTAACATTGATCCAATAGGGAGCCAGGGCAGGTAGCAAGGGCACATGGAAAGAACAAGAATCTCTATAGGAAGAGATGGATCAGGAGGTCCTGGTCACCCATTGGGGTAATTGATGTTTAGCTACACTTCATTGACCAGGTGATACCAATTAGAGGATAATCTCCTGATTGCTCGTCCCTTGGGGCGGCAAATAGGGTTGGTCATTCTGTCTTTATCTCGAGGCCTGGCCTTCATGCCACACTTCCGATGTGTTCCTTCCTCTTCACAGACTTCCTTGAAGGCCTAGCCCTGTCTGACTGCCTGGAATATTTCTATCTAACTTAGTTTTCTATAATAAAACAGTACTGTACAAGGGCACAAAGGTGGCCTAGACCTAGTCAGCGGCTTCAAAAGTTTTGTATACAACAGGGGGAAACGGATAAAAACATACAAAAGTGTATTACAAGGAGTGGGGGTGTGTGTGTGCAGAGGCCAACCCAGCAGTTCCTGCTAGGTACTAAACCCCAGGACTGTAGTGAAGAAGGATCCGGTGCTGCCTCTCCTGATTTCTTTTCCTAAAGCCTTCCCGGGCCTGGAGGCTACAGCAGGAAGGGGAACTATTTTCCTCCCGCGCCATGAACAACTACTGGAAACTTCCTGGAAAGCCTGTGTCAATGAAACGCGCCCTTCAGATGTCACTTTCTACTTTTCCGGCCACAGGCTTTATGTGAGCCTGCGGTCGGGGGCTTGTTTTCCAGACCTGTGGCTTTGACTAGCGGCGGGACGGCGAGCCAGCCGAGACCGCGGGCCCTCCCCCGATCCAGCTCTGGGGATCCCGGCATCGGAAACCCCAAAGCCCGCTGTTCCCACGCTGCGTGGTCAGGACTAGGTTGTCGGTACCGGGAGGCCTGTACAGTGCAGAAAGAGTGCGAGGCCGAGCCCCTCACGGGGTGCGGGCACGTGCGAGGTGCGGGCCCCGCGCTCGTCGCGGGCTCTCCCAGGGCTGCCCGCCCGGGATCCAGGTGCGCTCACCCGGGGAGGACTTTCCGGTCCGTGTGCAGAGGGACGACCAGGAACTGGAGCTCAGTCTCCACCCCGAGGGGGCGGACCCGCCCGGGATAAGACGCGCGTACGGACCGACGAGGGTGTAACCTCCGCAGCCGCTGAGGAAGAGCGCAGCCCCGTGTCCGGTGGGAGGTAAGGCGCTGGGACGGGGTCCGGCGCCGGGGAAAGGGGTCCGGAAAAGGCCTGGAGCGCTTCCCGGGATGCCTCGCCCTGCGCCCCGGCCGGAAGGGGGTGCGCGCTGCCGGCTTCGGGCGGCCACGGGGTGGAGCGGGCCGGGGCGGACTCCTCCGGATGAGCAGGAACGCGCCCCGGTCCCGGGCACCGTGCGGAGGACCTGAGGAGGCCAGAGACCCGAGCAGTTATTTATTGACACCGTATGCTGTGCTTGGGCATTAAAAAGAAAGGATTGAGCCTAAGACTTCCCGCGGCTAATTCAGTATAACACTTCTAAGGTTTTTGTTTTTTCCTTTCCTCCCTTTACGAAATTTACATCTTTTCCCTAATTTCTCACCCCTGCCTCTCCTTATATTTTTTAGATTTCTATGGCCTCGGCACAGTGCGTAGGAATCTTGTTCCATGACTTGCGCTTGCCAGGGTACAGCTCCACTCTCAGTTTAGGTGAGCTGAAGGAAGGCCCAGGAGAAGGGCTTTCAGGAGCTGCGTCCTCACAGTGTTCCCCACGTGGACGCCAGGCTTCCGGGAGCGGTTGGAGCACTGTGTCTGGAGTCACCATGTGCCTCTCCAGCTCTCTGGAACTGGGCAGCCCTCTCCCAAGTTATCCATCGATTCCACTCCCTCTTAGCACTGCAAGCAGCTCTGTGGATAGCCAGACCCTAGCTCTTCGGTTACCAGTGAATTCCCAATTAAGTGAGTGGCAGAAGAGCCAGCAGGAGAGGAAGGAGATGGCCTGAGAGAATAGTGACGTAATGCCACTCAGGAGCCAGGAGCCGCTTGTGTCCCAGAGCCCTGTGTTGGCTGATTTGGGAATTTAGAGTCCCCTGAATAATACCCATACACACTTCAGCAATTGACTGTACCAAAATGTCTGGAAGCTAATGAATGACGACCGCTTTGAGCAATTCTTGTAATTGTATAGCCCAAAGGTAGCTTGTATTAATCTCAAGATATATCAAAAATTTAGTATTAAAATATTTACACGTTTTTTCCTGATGTACACTTTTTGGCAAACTTTGTACATGCATGTGTGAGCCTGCTTTTACCTATATACACACAGACATTCAACTCCTGGCTCAGGACTATCTGTGAGTTTCCTCCTAGGTATTCTTGCGTTTATTTAGTTGACAGTAATTTTCCTCTGAAAGCGATTTAGACAGTAACACACCAAAGATCTAGGCCTTAAGGGCTGGCTCAATGCAGATGCGACTCCCTGTGGGGCAGGGTGACAGGCACTGCCATGTCCTCCTTGGAGCGGTAACGGTCATTTAATCTTCCTTCAACCTGAGCCGAGGTTATCAGCCTTGTTTTACAGGTGAGAAGACCAAGTCATGGTCCTTGGTCAAGGTCAAGGTCAGACATAACTAATTCAGTTGTAGATACCAGGGCCTGCTCTCTTGTCCTATCTGCCCAACTGTGACTCCATCCTTGTCAGCTGCTTGTTTAGGGTGTTGTAGGAAATACAGTTGGAAGAACTGAAGCTGGCTGGAGATGTAGCTCAGTGGTAGAGCTTTACCTATTATGTGGTGGGACCCAGGTGGCATCCCCCTTACCATGCACACGCACACACACTCATGAACTGGATCTGTTTCACCCAGAAAGGGAAGGCTGTGGGTCTCTGGTGAGGGGGGATACACATTAGCTGCCTTAAATTCCTTTGTTTCTCAGTGCTGCACATGGAGCCAGAAGTGTGGTCTACCATACACTCAGTATAGCCTCAATTTTTTTTTTTTTTTGAAAATAGTGTCTTGCTAAGTTGTCCAGGCTGCCCTTGAATTTGTCATCCTCCTGCCTTAGCCTCTCAAGTAGCAGGGACTGTAGGCATTTACTGCCACATCTACTCAGTAATGAGTAAATTCATGAGGGACTTGGCATGTGGACAAGGGAATAAACTCACTCATTGTGGCTCTGGGCAGGAATAGGTAGGAGTTTTTGGAATAGTGGGTTCTGGTTGAATTTGAAATGTTGGCTTTTGAAACCCATTGGCTAAGTGGCCTTTGGATTGGTGAGACCTCTCTCACCCTTTTCTGTGGGGCTGTGAAGGCAGAGTGTGAAGCTAAGATGCATCTTAAGCCTGAGTTCCCAGACTTCGTGGTACATCAGAATCCCCGAGGAAGCTTGTACTGTGTGCAGATTCTTGCTGCGTTCCCAGAATCTGCCTCAGATAGGATAGGCTGGGGTCCAGAAATCTGTGTATTTAACAGGCTACCAGGATGATTGTGATTCAGTGGCTTTTAGGACCTCACTCCGAGAAACTGTGTTTTAGAAACATTTATATACAAATGTGCATACTTAATAAATTGAATATAACATTAATGAAAACATGTGACTCCTCAAGGGAGCTAAGGCCTGTCACTGTGCTACCAACTCTAGGTATCATAAAATGCTGAAATTCTGTGAAATCACATAAATCTCATTCTGAAGAATAGTTTTTATTTGCCAGATATGGGGCGCACACCTGTAATCCCAGAATTCTGGGAGGCTGAGGCAGGAAGAGCACAAGATCAAGCTCAGACTGGGAAATTTAGCAAATAAAATAAAAAATAATAGTTCTTTGTTATACCAAACTCCTTATGCGATCTTAACAAAAGATTTTGTTTTTCCCTCTAAGCTCAATTCAGTCTTAACACTTCTAAACTAATGTACTTTTCATCTCTAGACCTTTAGCTCCAACTAAAAGCTTTGGTTTGTTATTTAATGTAATTAAAACAGATGGATTAATATATTAACTTCCTTAGGAATTTAAGATTTTTAAGGCATGTTACTGGTTTTATTTGAAGCAATTTGTTAGTGTTTGGTGATATTTGAGTTGAACGGAGAGATTTTACTATGGAAACAAACCACTACTTTTAAATTTTGAATTTTTATTAGTACATGTTTGCAGTACATAATAAGTACATTCATGGGGGAGGGAGTTGGTACATGTGCATCGCACCTCTTAATTCCCTTTATTTCCTTTTCCAGTCCCCTTCCTCTCCTGCTTCCATCTCTTGGTCCTCTTCCATCTCCCTGCTTCCAATTATCTTTTATTTTTCTGTTTAAATTTTTTTTACTTTGGGTTTCTCATAAAAGGGAAACCATGTGATGTGTCTAATTTATTTCAC
>PVIC010049516.1:0-13170 GCA_004025085.1 Thryonomys swinderianus | reverse complement strand
TGACACTGCCATATTAATTTCCTGGGTCTGATGTAACAAATTACCACAGACTCAGTGGCTTGAGACAATAGAAAGTTAGTGTTGCCCTGTTCTGGAGACCAGGAGTCCAAAATCAACAAGCTGACAGTAATGGGTCTGCAAGGCCTCTTCCAGTTCTGGTAGCTGCAAAATTGACAATTAAGATATTCTTGTTCCCCTGAAGTATGGTGTGCCACTTCCTGTCTGGCCCCTGAAATCCATTCTCCCATCTACACTCAGAGACACTTTCCTGAAAGGCAGGCTGTTTCCTGCTAAAAGCCATTGGGTAGACTTCACTGCCTGTAGGACACAGAGCTCCCTGCCTGGCAAAGCCCTACCTGCCCTCTGCACTGGGTCATCACATGCCTCAGGGGACATAAGTCTCTGTAGCCTCATGCAACAGGGTACATGGGTCCAGTTAACTGCTGTCAAGTGGAAATTCAGATGCCAGATTAAGAGAATCCAGAAATCCAGGTTTGGTCGGCTTTTATTTCCAGTGTGAAACCTCTCAGCATTTAAATGCTGGCAGCTAATTTAAAAAAGAAACTCCAGTGTACACCAGCTACACAGGGCGGTCTTGGAGCTGCCTCTGCAGCCGTGGCCCAGCAGCAGGAGCATGTGGCTGCTTTCTGTCCCCAGGCCTTTGCCTGCCCTTACTCCTGTGCTGGAAACATTCCCCGTGCCCCACCCCCGCCTCAATACATCCTTGTCAGACTAACTCCTGCTCCTTTGTTTCCAGGTCTGAATCACGTTCTGAGGAATGACTGAGGGGCTTCTCTGGACCAACTCCCATCTCAGCTCATGGCCCTCTATAGGAACACTGGGCTGTGACCTCAGAATGGCAAGGATGAGTCCCTCAGTGTCAACACAGCAGGTAGGGAGCCCTCCACAGATTCGTGGTCCCCTTATCTGCAGCTTCACTCTCCAGCATCTCAGCGAGGTGCACTTGTCACGGTCCCGTGTCCAACCATCGACATGGTTGTGGCTCCAGGATCCAGGATTACCGCTGCTCACGTTCAGAAGGTCTCAGTAGCCTAACACCTTATCGCCATGCCTACCTCTCTCCCTTGCCCTTGTCTCTTTCTGCAACCACTGCATCAAATCACATCGTCACAAGAAGGGGGACTACAGGATAATTAAGTTGTCTTACACATAGACAGGAGGCATTCACATGATTCTATATAATACATATATCTGTACAATTGTTCCACTTGATTCTAGTTGTTATCAATCTCCTACTCTGCCTAATTTATCACTTTAGCTATCATAGATGTGTATGTACAAGAAAAAGCAAGATATATATGGTTTTCAGGTACCACTATCGCTCTTGGAACAAATCCCCTTAATCAAAGAGGGATTACTATATTGTAGGATTATGAGTGTAGTTCTGGCCTTTAAGAAAACAGCAAATACTTTCTTTTCAAGGCATTATAACAGACCATAAGAATCATTAAATATGGAAATAAAAATTTGGGTTAAACTCATCTCAAAATGAATCCTTAGGCTTAGATGTAAAGCTTGTTTGCCATTCCAGGAAAGGACCAACAGGAAAAAAGTAGATGTTGTCTGCATTTTAAGGGCAGATTCACCATTTGCTGATTTGTCAGGGTTTGGTGTAAGCACTTGGTGGATTCACACTGTCTTGGATAGTTCTGATACACATACCCATTTGCATATACCCACATACTTTTATCCACACCTATCAACCCTAACGTGGCCAATGCTCATCTCTCATGAGTATCAATGGCACCACTCATCCGCCTTTTGTCTAACAACTTCATCTTACTTGCCTCTGAAGCGTTCCAGATTGTCTACCAAGAAAGAAGTGGTCATCACTATTGTAGGTAAAATGTGTTGATCTGATGATGGTGACAGCTCTTACATTCATGTGACTGCCAAGGGAGGCCACCATATTTAGAATTCCTTTCCCTCTCCCCCAAAAGTCCTTTAAAAGAGTTCAATGTACAACAACCATTACAAAAGAATGAAGCTAAAGCTCAGAAATTAAAGTATTAGAACCAGCTACCTCATATGATCTTTGAAAAGAAAATAAAAATAGACACTGGAGAAAAGATAACATCTGTAACAAATAACGCTGGGGAAAATGGTTATCCACCTGCTGAAGAAAGACTGTAACTCTCACCCTCTTCTAAAATCAAATAAAAATGTATCAATGATTTAGACATAAAAATAGAAACATTTAATCTGTTGGAAGGTAAAATAGATAAACTCTTGAAGACATAGGAATGAGACTTTCCAAATAGAACACCAACTGCACACGAAAAATGTGAAGAATTAACATGGAATTATATGAAATTAAGCTTCTGCACAGCAAAGGAAACAACCAACAGACTGAAAAGAAAACCTAAGGACAGGGACAGAACTTACCAGCTACTCCTCAGTCAGAAGACTAATATCTAAAATATAGAAAGAACTAAAACCAAAATTAGACTCCAAAAAGATAAAAGTTCCAATAAAAAATAGGAAATTAAATAAAATGACATTCTCAAAAGAAGAAACACAAATTGACCATAAGTATACAGCATCTTTGGCCACCAGAGAAATGCAGATCAAAACTACAGTATTGATGGTCTTACTCCAGAAAGAATGAAAGTCATCAGAATTCAGAAAACAACAAATGCTGGAGAGATTGTAAGGAATAAAGAACTCTCCTACATTCTTGGCAGAAATGTAAACTAGTAAAACCACTATGAAACTCAGAATGGAGTTTCCTCAAGACACCAAAAATAGAATTTCCATTTGACCCAGCTATTCCTGTCCTGGGTATTTTCCTAAAAGAGTTGAAGTTGTCCTATTACACTGGCACATAAATACTCATGTTTGTCACAACACAATTCACAATAGTTAAATTTTAGAAATGGTCTCTATGCTCATCAACAGATGGATGGAGAAAAATGTGATATATATTCACAACAGAGTACTTACTACCTACCATTAAGTAGGATAAATTTGAGACATTTGTAGGAAAATGAATGGATCTGGAGACCATAATGCTAAATAAAGTAAATTAGACACATAAAGTTACATATCTCTTTGACTCTTTTATATGAGCAACTCAAAATATAAAGAGCCAAATTAAGAGATGGAAATGAGGAGTAGAGTTTTTGAAGATGAGGAGAACTGGGGAGGAGGGAAGGCAAGTAAAAATGATCAAAATGCCATGTGTATGTAGAGCAATTCATATAATCAGTATCTATTGCAAATATATACTAATAAAAAGGAATAATATCAACTGGTTTATAAGTAGAGCATTATATAGTAAGGGCATGTATTTTATCCAAACAAGGTACAGAAAGCTTCTCCTGAAACAGTCTGGCAGCTTCACACTTTGCAAATTGTGTGCCATCAACATGAATTGCCTTTATCATCATATAAAATGACAAACTTCTGAAGTGTTTGGAGAAACTGTTACTCCACTAGCACAGGTTTCCCAAGAGCCCACAGCACTGCTGGACTCCACACAAGAGGAGGTAGCAAGATGTTCCCCTCGGGGGTGTTGAATCGAATGCATTGAGTGTGGCCTTCAGCACCCCATGGAAGCTGCCAGGAGGGAATGGCCAGTGGGCTCCTAGCCAGCTGTTTGAGACTATCTGCCCAGGCCCAGGCCCAGGTCCAGGAAAATTCTGGGGGGTCCAAGAGAACCTCACACCAGGGAAAAACCTTGTGGGGCTTTCAGATGCGATTTTAATACTGCTTTCAACCCACTGTAATTATTATTTCTTTCACCTCTTCGTTTTCTTGTAACTTGTGCCACTGAGGCAAATTCCTCACAAAAGGAACACTGTCTGGCCCACAGGTATTCTTTAAGTGCAGGGAGCTCTATTCCAAGCACCAGTACCCATGCCCATTGCCCTTCCTGAGGAACTTCTCTCAGACCCCCTGGACCTATGCATGACCACCCCAGGCTCCGGCAAACTTACACGGTGGCTGAATGAATCTTGAGGGACAGAAGATTAAATCTAAGCATCTTCCCTAACACTGACAACAGCAAACACTACTGGCAGTTGTGACCTT
This sequence comes from Thryonomys swinderianus, assembly GCA_004025085.1. Classification (NCBI taxonomy): domain Eukaryota; kingdom Metazoa; phylum Chordata; class Mammalia; order Rodentia; family Thryonomyidae; genus Thryonomys; species Thryonomys swinderianus. Next base: position 9,117 of record PVIC010049516.1, on the reverse strand, counting down.
CAAGAAGGCAATGTCTGTACCTCTCCTGACCTTTTCCAGGGAGAGAAGACTAACCGCTGGACTTGTAAGTCAATATTTAAACCTCCTGGGGAACCTCCAGGGTTATCTGGAAAGCTCTCTCCACAGACAGAATTTCTTTTCGAGAAGAAGCAACTGATCTTGTCCCCATGGAGGTGGCCCAGGGATTCCTGAGTTAGAAAAGGGACTAGTTCTGTGTCCCCTGGGGGGGGAGGTCTCCCTCTTGCCAGGTGCAAAAAGAAACTTAGTCACACACACACACACACACACACACACACACACACACACACACACACAGGGGAAGGGGCACCAGGGCATGCTGTATAAACTTGAGGGGGTGGTACAGCTTGCAGTCAGCATTTCTCAGCCAACGTGGAAACAGCAGTGTGCTCTGGCAGGGATGAATTCATCATCATATCCAGCACCGCTTGGACAGTGGATGGGATGTGGCAGGATTTTCCGTTCCCATGTCTGTAAGCCAGTAAACCGTGAGCAAGAAGTTGCTACATGAGGCAACGACTGGGTCCCGGGAGTACAAGGGCATTAATTCACAGTATGGCTCAGTTTCCAGAGCTGGAAACCTCCTCTGGGATGCTCCTCGCCTCTCACCACTCCAGCCCTAATTCTCCCGTCTCGGAGTCTTTTCTCATCTCTGCTGGTTCAAGTGCTGCTTATCACTTGTCGGGATGTTTTAAAACCCCTAACTGCACTGCACAATGCCTTAGAAAATGACAAGAGAAGCACACCAGCATCGTACCCCTGGAGTAGAGAACAGGTGCCTCCTTTATAAATTCAAATCTGATACTATTTTCACTCTGTCTCAAACCCTCCAGTCCTCTCTGCCCTGGGCCCTGCTGCACACCCCACACTCGTTCCTTGAATCAGAATCTTAATGAGTCTTTGCAGCCCGAGGATGCACTGTGCATGTTCCCAACTTCTTGCTCTTGCATTTGCTGCTCCTTGTCCAGAAAACTCTTCTGCACATGCTTGCTGGGGATGAAACCCAACACCTTCCCTGAGCACCTCCTTAGCCTTTTTTCATTATTATTTTTTAATGTTGAGATAGGAAACTTCCAAGTCACTAAGTACCCCAGGCTGGATTCAAACTTGCAATCTTCTTGCCTCAGCTTCCCAGAGTGCACCACCACACCTGGCTTCTTGCAGGCAACAGATACAGCCTTTTTCTTCTGTGTATCCTTGCTTATCTGCCTTGACCCTAGCAAAGGGCAGATGTTCAGGTCATATTTGAGGACCTGAACCCAAGATGTGGGAAGCACTGCTGAGAAGTTGTGGCAGCAATCTAGATCTTAATTCTTATTTTTTTCTGGTATGCTGTGTCACAGCAGGCTGACCACAGTCAGCAATAATGTACTGTCCATTTAAAATTAGCTAGAAGAGAGAGTTTTGAATATTCTCATCACAAAGAATGATAAATATTTTGACTTGATCACTGCATAATGTACACATGTATCACAGAACATTGTGTTGCAGCCATCTTATGCCTGATTATGATGTGTCTTTTAAAAATACAGGGAAACTTGAAATTCTCAAGGTCAAACAGGTTGAGGTTCTAACAGCAGCAGCTTCTTTAGCCTAGTAGATTCGTGTCTGTGAATCACCATCACTTTTCCCCTTTGCTACCTACATCTGACGCCACCTGCTCCCAGGGCTGGAGCTGTGCAGAGGGAAATGTGCCAGAGAAGCTCTGCACCTTCCCATGACACCCTGCAGACCTGCCTGGGATCCTGATGAGTCAGAGAGCCTGTTAAGAGGCCACCAGTGCCCAGGGCTGGGCTCACACCAGGTACACACTAGTGACAGCACTGAGAAGCCTGCCCAGGTCACATCTGAACGCTGCAAATTCAGCCTGTTGGGAACTGGGCCATACTTCCCTGACGTTTGCCTCCTTCCCCACCTTCTCTGCCTTCCCAAACTGCTCACACCCTAAAGTGGGCCAGACATGTCCACACCCTTGTACAGGCCACGCCCCTCTCCACCTGGCCAGAGGAGCCCTTCTTCACCTGGCCAACTCTGTTTATCCTCAAGGGTCCTCACAAGTGTTCTTCTTCCTATGACTTCAGTCTCCTTTCTGATGCAGTCATGATGGTTTCAATCACTTGCCACACTGTGTGCTGATGATTGCTGCTTCTCCGATTCCTGCCTGATCTGCCTACATGGTCCCAAGAACAGGAAAGAGCTCTCTTGTCCTGGGCTTCCCTCAGGGTAGAGCTTTGTGCAAAGCAAGCTTGTGAGCACCATACCTGCTATCCCAAAGGGTAGAAAGCAAGCCCTGGGAAACAACTTCCCTGCTCCATGCCCTTTTCCAGGAAGAGCGAGAATACAATTCTTTCCCTTCTTTCAAGAAATATTTTGTGCCAGTAACTCATGATTGTATACAATTACTGCAAGTGCTGTGGATGGGCAAACGGGCTAACCCTGACAAAGATGATAACTCACCACAAAGTCTGATAATATGGCTATTTAGTCAGGCTCCTAAGCAGAGACTGCTAGGCATTTTTATGGGAAAAATAATAACGGAGCTACCTCTTTTCCACCAATGAGAAATTGCTGCCTTCCTACTTACAATTCTTAATTTTAATCAAAGAATCGAAAAGAAAGCCCTGAAACTAAGTGTCCAAAGTGTCTTATGAAGATAAGAAAAAGAGGCAGCACACCATTTAAAGGCACAACTGCTTCTATGATTGGGTTTACTGTCTGATCAAGCCGAGGCATTATTCTTAAAAATAAGATTTTTTTAATAGACATATGATACACCTAAAGCCTTAGTTCTGATAAATGGAGTTCTCTAGGACAAAAATAATATCTCAGTTGAAATCACCTGCTGTACCTTATTTTCTTCCTGAGCAGATGAGCCCCCAGGGGAGACTGGGAAGAATGGGCTGGTCCAGAGGACATCCCCACGGAGCCCTGGCTTCCAGAGACACCCCCTCAGTCTGCGTAAGGAACAACAAACCGCTGGACCAGATGCCAACTGCTAAAATGCAGCTGCTGTGTTTCTCACCCAATGCCCTCTTTTACCAGATGAAGGGCTCAGATTCATGGAGAGGAGACAAATATTCCAGGCCATTTTTTCAGACACTGACACGAAGTAAATTAGGAAATCATGTAAGTACAATACACGAGCCATGCCTCCCTATTGATCACATGTAATTTACATCTTACAAAGATGTGAATTCTTGCATTCTCACTCCACAAGGAAAATCTCAATGATTTATTCATTTCAAATGAAAAATAGAAGGTAGATGAGAAGAATGACTTCACAGACTGCATCGTTCTCGGGGCACTGGTGCGAGGCTCTCTCGCATACTGCCTGGAGGCCTCCGTGTTCAAGTCCCTCTAATTAACAAGGTGAATCAGGCGGCAGCTCTCTAATTAGTGAGCATGACAAGCCAGTGGAAACAGGCAGGCAGACTGGTGCACAGAGCTGGCCAACAAAGGCACAGCACATTCCAAGAGGAAAATACAGATTTCTTCTAAATAAATATAAAAAGTAAGATGGTGGGGGATTAAAAACCCACCTGATTTTATTCTCAGAATCCCTGGGTATTCATTCTCAGGGACAACATCTTTCTAAGGCAGAGTTTGCCCCAGCTATTTATATAGCCTTTCCGTGCTCTCTGAAAACACAGACAACTAATTTTTAAAAATTTTATTGTGGTCAGTATAGTTAGCATGAGATATAGATAACAAGCTTAAACATACAAGACAGGATTCTAACTGCTGATATAAGGATATATAGCAGATCCTCAGAACTTATTCATCTTGCTTAACTGAAACTCTAGGCTCATTCACTAATAACTACTCATTTTCCCTTACCTAGACCCTGGCATCCACCTTTGTGAATGACCCTGGCTGTCCACTCTGTGATGCTCTGGATTTGACTATTTTAGATATCTCCTATAAGAAGACTCATGCAATATTTGTCTTTCCAAAAAACACAGGCATTTTGGCTTAAAATAAGAATAGTATCTTGGTTTGAGTCTTACAATTAATGTGTGTGAATTTTAGTCCAAGAATCAGTGCTTTCCCTTTATCTTGATTCCTAATTCTTCCTAAAACCAGAGTTCTGTTGTGAAACTCTATCTGATGAGTCACTTGATGCCATTCAGCCCCACCAGATGCTCTGCAAGGAGCCCAGAAACTGGTGAAAAGGTCCCCTCGTCAAAAGACCACATCTGGGAAACCAGCCCGGCTCAGGTAAACTGGGCTCCGGCTTGCAATGGGCTTGGCTCACTGAATCTCTGCCCTGATTTTACCTGTCTTTGCTTATCTGCCAGCTGGAGGTTTTCCTTCTTTAATTGTTAACAAGTCAGTCCCAGGGTGCTGAGCACCCAAGGGGGTATCCTGAGGGTGCTGCCAGACCAGCTCTCTCCCTGTATCAGCCAAATTGCCCAGGTGTGACCTGCAGTCCCTACAGCACAACTGTGTGCAGGAGCCTGTGTCTATAGAGACACCAGTACTCACATTCATTTCCTGACTGATGGTCGCAGAGGACACATGGGAGCTGTCCCTTGCAGTCTGGCAGGTTTGGCTTCACAGAGAACTGCAGATGACCTCTTTGTCCGTTACATCCCAGCAGCTTGCAGTGGAGTTTGGAAGGCATTTTCTTCTAGCATGAGCGACTAGATGTCAGATGCTAACAACAGTCTTATGAGTGGAGGACATACTGACTCAGCTTCAGATACAGTGAACACCTTTTGGACACTGACTCTTTTGCCAAAGGCTGTGCTGAGTATTTCCTCTAGGGCAGATATTGTCGTTGCTATGGTTGTATAGTCTGTGAAACTAGGTACAAAAAGGATTCAAAAGTCTTTTCAGGCCCTTCAGCTAGGAAATATCCCTGGAAGCAGAATAAGAAATCCAGATTGGAAACCAACCTGCATTTGCTCCAATTCTGCTCTTTCTAAGACTCATGTTCCCAGACTCTAGACTTACAAACCAAAGGATGTCACTAGGTAAAACTCACAGCCTTTCTAAGCACAGAGCCGGACACAGAAGCAAACTTTAACACCAAGAAGCAACTCAGCAGTTGTTTGCAATGAATGTTCCTCCTGCCTCTCTCCAGAATGAATAAGAATGACAGGGTTAGAAATGGGAGGGCCCTTCTACCAGCAGAGCCACCCCTCCAACATCACTCTCCAGAATACTGAAACTTGTAATACCTCATTTTAAGGCAGATGTGTGAAAGAGATCTGAAAAACAGCCACTGAGGTGGGAGAAGAAGAAGCCAGAGGGAAACGTGACCACTTGAGAAGCTGAACTCGCTGCCCCTCTGCTGCTGCCTGAGGTCTTACACTCCATGAGAGCTTCTGGTTTAAATTTTCCATAGATTTTATTCTGTATGTACTATGGCTTGAATCATCCTCTAAGTGCACATTAAGATGTAATTGCCATTGTACCAGCATTAAGAGGTGGGACTTTCAAGAGGTGATTAAACTGTAAAGGTTCTGCCTTCATGAATGGGTTATGTCTTGGGAGTGGCTGGCTGTGGTGAGAGTGGACTCGGTGTAAACTCAGCCTCCTCTCACCCCTCTCCCCTCACGCACGCTCACTTGCCCTTCTGCCATGTTATTACACAGCAAAGAGGCTCTCACCAGATGCTGAACAGATGCCAGTGTCATGCTCTTAGACTTCCCACCCTCCAGGATTGTGAGCCAAATAAACTTCTAATCTTTACAAACTACGTAAATGGGGTGTGGTGGCACAGACTCTCTTTGCAGGATTCTGAGAGGCTGAAGCAGGAGGATTGCAACTTGGATCCCAGCCTGGACAACTTCATGACTTAACGAGACCCAGTTTCAACATAATGAGAAGGACTCGGACTATACCTCAGTGTGAAGGCCCTGGGTTCAATCCCCAGTATTACAAAAAATATATACATATATATATTTTTTTAAATTCCCTAGTGTCAGGTATTTTGTGATAGCAATGGAAAACAAACCAAGACAGCACCCTAATGAAATAAATGCCAGAGCCCTCAGCACAGAAGGATGTCCAGTAACTATGAGTCAGAAGCAAGGACTTTGTCTCCTTCACTTGCATGGGTATGAACCTGACAAAGCAATTGACAAGAGAGCCGCTCTCAATAAACAAAAATCTGAAGGAATGAGAAGAGAAAAAGTGCCATCAATTCATGTTTCTTCTGATTTTTTTTTTTTTTTGCTTTTTGAGACAGGGTCTCGCTTTGTAGTTCAGGCTGGCCCTGAGCTCACTATGTAGCCCAGGCAAGCCGCCGCGAACTCAGCAATCCTCCTGTCTCTGCCTCCTGAGTGCTGGGATGACAGGCGTGAGCCACCACGTCTGGCATTGTGGTATGTGGTGTTGATGGTTGGTGGGCATGTCTCGACGCCCAGCATTATATGTGGTTACCGGGGATTGAACTCAGGACCTTGCGCTTACGAGGCAGGCGCCAGAACCACTGAGCCAACCCTCCGGCCCTCTTCTGAAATTTTTATTCTTTATGCCTTTGGACAAGTCATAGTCTTAGCATTTTCCATCAACAAAATGAGAGAAAATCCATCAGCCTCACTGAATTGTGTCCAGAATTAATACTTATAAAATGTAAGTCTAGGGAAAAAGAAAAAGCCATGTGAAATCATGAAACCCAGATTCTTTCAGAAATGAAGCTAATTATTTCATATGAAGGGAGCGTTATAGATGAAAGCATATTATGCTTAGTATAATTCCATGTTTTTTAGTTGGTCAAAATGTGATTTTTTTTTCAACACCAAACATTTCTGAGTAAATTATCTGAGATAATTTGCTATAACTCTTTTTGCATTAAACATGTGAGGCTTTCAAAATTTCATTTTAAAAATTAATGGCACATTTTTGTACAAATAATTTAAAATTATCCAAACAGAGTACAGAGGTACATACCTATAATCTCAGCACTCTGGGAGGCCAAGGAGAAAGATGAAAAGTTTGAGTCTAGACTGAGAAACTTAGCAATTGAGACCCTGTCTCAAAAAATAAAAGAGGGGGGCCGAAAGGTTAGCTCAGTGGTTCGGCGCCTGCCTCGCAAGCGCAAGGTCCTGAGTTCGAACCCTGGTAACCACATATAATGCTGGGCGTGGAGACTCACGCCCACCAACAATCAACACCGCATACCACAATGCTGGGCGTGGTGGCTCACGCTTGTAATCCCAGCACTTGGGAGGTAGAGACAGGAGGATTGCTGAGTTCGCGGCGGCTTGCCTGAGCTCCATAGTGAGCTCAGGGCCAGCCTGAACTACAAAGCGAGACCCTGTCTCAATAAACAAACAAACAAACAAACAAACAAGCAAACAAACAAACAAACAAACAAACAAACAAACAAACAAATAAATAAATAAATAAATAAATAAATAAAATAATAAAAGAGGGCTAGGATGTAGCTCAGCCCAAGGGCTCTGGCTTCAGTCTCCCAGTACCTAAAAAAGAAAAAGGAAGAAAAGAAGTCTAAACCTTCCTTTTTTTTTTCATTATTCAGTAAACTTTATTGGTACATTATATACACAGCTCACAATCACACACAACATTGGGGAATTTGTACCAATATGTGATACAGGTCAATTCTCATTTTTACCCACATCCCTGCCCATCCACCCCCTCCTCACCCCCTAGATACATACTCTTTTATTTTTTTCTGAATCATATTTATTCCTTCCCCTCATTACACCAAATTTCTTTTGGATATTTCCCATTCTACAAAAACTATCATACATTCTAGAGCTCCTTTACCTCTACAAGTGCTTATACCAAAGAAAAGATCTGGTATTTGCATATCTGTGTTCTATTCATTTCACTTATTAGTGTGTCCTCCAGGTGTCTCTATTTGCACATAAATGAATGAATCTTGTCATTCTTTATGGCAGAGTAATACTCCATTTTATTTTTTTAAAAACACATCTTCTTTATCCACTCTCCAGTTGATGGGCATTTGGGTTGTTTCCAAGATTGGGCTATCATGAACTGAGCTGCTACAAAAAAGGGCATACAGCTGTCTTTCCAATATGATTTTTAAAATTCCTTTGGATATATTCCTAGCAGAGGGATAGCAGGGTCAAATGGGACCTCTAGTCCTAGTTTTCTGAGGAATCTCCACACAGATCTCCACAATGGTTGCACAAGTCTACAATCCCACCAGCAGTGGAAAAGGGTTCCTTTCTCCCCACAGCCTCACCAACATTTATTGTTGGTTGATTTTGTAATAGCAGCCATTCTTTGTGGAGTGAGATGGAATCTCAGTGTTGTCTTCATTTGCATCTCTCAAATGACCAGCGATGTTGAACATTTCTTTATATGTTTCTTGGCTGCTTTGACTTCTGCCTCTGAGAAGTGTCTTTTCATTTCAGATGCCCTAAACCTTCTTACTGAAACATTAGTATACAGTTTTTCTTAAAATCTCAAAATAACAAATTTTTAGAGATTTGCAAAGCAATGAAATAAATAGGCTAAGTTAATGCTTGGGGCACAATGGTAAACACTCATTTAACAAAATTATAATTTGTCTTTAGGAATATCTTTTGGTGCTAATGCCTTCTGTATCCATACCCTGAAACGTTTCTTTTATCTAGAAAAAAAGTTGTTTTAAAATATTTGTCCTTGCTGGAAGAAATTCCTCATAGCCAGAAAGTCATGTAAGGACACACAGATGGTTTTAGTCTTAGGACATGGCTCTTGCAGCAATGTCAGGGACCAGGTCAATTTTAAGTACAGTTTGGATGCAGGGTTTTCCTGGTGGAGAATCTGGCAAAGAATGTATTCACTTCTTAAGGTTGCCATAAAAAATATTGCACAGTGGGTAACTTAAACAAGAGAAATTCCTTCACAATTTGGAGGCCAGAAGTCCAAGACCCCATTATAAGCAGGGTTGCTTCCTTCTGATAGGATTATCAGAATCTGTCTCCCCATCCACCTTGAGTGGATCAGTTTTGCTTTTAAGAAATACAGCTTTGTTGAGACCTGCTCAGGAACTCCCCTTTATTGATAAGATAACAACAAAGAACCCAATTTTAATTTAGATCCTTTAGATGTCATTATTTATACCTGGAAAGTCTTTTTTTCTATCATTTCCAAACTCTTGGGTATTTTTTT
>PVIC010049515.1:0-13132 GCA_004025085.1 Thryonomys swinderianus | reverse complement strand
GTATTACAATTCCCAATTTAAAACTCTACTATAAACCCTCTGTGATAAAAACTGCATGGTACTGGCAAAGTAACAGACCCGAGGACCAGTGGAATAGATTAGAAGACCCAGAAACAACTCCAGATACACTAAGCCACCTTATCTTTGACAAAGGAGCCAAACATCCCCAATGGAAGAAAGACATCCTCTTTAACAAATGTTGCTGGAAAAAACTGGGCTTTAGCCTGCAAAAAGCTAAAGCTAGACCTATCTCTTTCACCATGCACAAAACTAAACTCACAGTGGATACGATACTTAAACATTAAAACAGAAACGATAAGCCTGCTAGAAAACAGGCTTGGTAAAACTCTTGGAGACATTGGCTTAGGCAGAGACTTTATGAATAAAACCTCCCTAGCACAAGAACTAGCAGAAAGAATCAACAATTGGGATCTCATTCTACTTAAAAGCTTCCGCACAGCAAAAGAAGTCGCTGGCACTGCTAGAAGGTAACCAACAATGTGGGAAAAAATCTTTACTAGCTGTTTATCAGACAAAGCTCTATTATCTACAATATATAAAGAACTCAAACAGATCACCCTCCCCAAATTTAAAGACCCAATTCAAAAATGGCCATCTGAAATGAACAGACACTTCTCAGCGGCAGAAGTCAAAGCAGCCAAGAAACATATGAAGAAATGTTCAACATCACTGGTCATTCGAGAGATGCAAATGAAAACAACACTGAGATTTCATCTCACTCCACAAAGAATGGCCGCGATCACAAAATCAACCAGCCATAAATGCTGGTGTTGCTGTGGGGGGAAAGGAACCCTTCTCCGCTGTTGGTGAGTTTTCAGACTTGTGCACCCATTGTGGAGATCCGTATATAGATTTGTCAGAAAACTAGGATTAAGGGTCCCATTTGATCTGGCTATCTCCCTGCTAGGAATATACCCAAAAGAATTTTAAAAATCACATTGGAAAGACAGATGTACACCCTTGTTCATAGCAGCTCAGTTCAAGATAGCTCAATCTTGGAAATACCCCATATGTCCATCAACTGGAGAGTGGATAAAGAAGATGTGGTTTTTTTGTAAAATGGAGTATTACTCTGCCATAAAGGATGACATGATCGATCTATTTAGGTGCAAATGGAGACACCTGGAGGATATACCAATAAGTGAAATCAATAGATCACAGATAGACAAATTCCTGATCTTCTCTTTGGCATGACCACCTGTAGATGCAAATGAGCTCTAGAATGTATGATAGCTTTTATAGATTGGGGAATTTCCATAGGAATGATGGTGTGGGAATGTGATGAAGGGAAGGAATAAATATGATACAGAAAGAAAATAAAAGAGCATGTATAAAGGGTGTGAGGAGTTGTGGGTGGGTAGGGATATGTGTAAAAATGAAAATTAACTTGCGTCATATACTGGTACAAATTCCCCAATGTTATACATGATTTTGAGATGTATATAAATTGTACCAATAAAGAATTCAATTAAAAATAATATATTTTAATGGAGGTAGAATTCATTGGGTCCATATACTCAGCTATGTCCAATGTCTGGAAACACCAAGTGTGTTCCTACAGTGCCCTGAAATTCATCTACCATCTTCAGTTTCATTCCTTTGATATTGACCTAGTACACATCACCCGAGGCTGCTCGTCTATGCCTCCCATCACAGGGACTCAACTATCAGGAATACCACGTTCCAGTCTCTTCAAAATCACGTATATTCTAACAGCCTCTGACAAAAGCTCTAGTCTGCTTTAGAAAAGTCCTTAAAACATGAAATATCTGAGGAAAATGTTTCTGAGAGCAAAGTAAATCGTGAGTATTGACCTACTACTCTTTGCCTTATATCAACAGTATTCATCTCTATATTTGTTTCATTTTTGTGAATTAATTTTAAGTAGCAGGGATGAAAATGGTGACTTAATATAACTGGAAAAATGGAAGACAGTCTATTTCAGGGATTATTGTTATCCATGTTTTCCAACACTGACCTGAAATCTTCACCATGTATTGATTTGCTTGACTGAATTTGCTTTTTATCTTCAGGCAAGTTTTAAATAATCATGGCAAGAGATTCTCACCCACTGCAGTTCTGCCATAACCTAAAAGCTCTTGCTTTCAGAGATCAGGAAGCTGTTCTTCCCACTTCAGCAATTCAAGAGTGTATTCTGATTCACTAGGTTTGGTTCGTGTGCCTCACCTTGAACCATGTTCTTTCCCAAAAAATGAGACATTTTTCTGATTCAGTTGGGTTAGCAACAGTTCCCTGCTACCTGTCTGAATCCATCTTCCCAAGAACAGAAGAGGATAGTTTTCTCTATGAAAGTTATGATAAACTCATAGCAATCCTCTTTTAAGGTCTATATTATGTTTCCCAGTGGTTAAATAAGATATTTTCAATAAAGCCTAAGTGCAATAAATACCAATTGCTTTGAAATACTTCAAGTGAATATTTTTAAATGTTATAAGTACTTAAAATACACCCAGTATGAATAAAACAGGTAGACTATAATCGAGTGGATGGTGGTGGTGATGGATGAATGAACCTACTGGATCACAGTAAAGCAACAGTCATATGAATGGCAAAGATCATGTGTCTAAACAATTGCACTGAAACCACTGTGGGGAACACACTGCTGTGGGAATGCCATTGATAATGGTAAGTTCTGGGCATAACTGTGTCCTCTGGAACTTTGAAATGAACTGCACCCAAGTAACTCTTGTTTATTTTTCAATGCCCTCATACTTAGCACATACTTGAAGTGAAAGTATAAACATCAATGGGTTTGGATACATAAGCATTTGAATAGTACATTATCATCCTGTTGTCGTCTTATAATTCATGTACATTACAGGAGAGATGCTTTCTCAACTGCAGAAGAATTCATTTGCTTTAAGTTTTCAGCAAAAAGCTTGTTGTGCTTGTAATAGATAAGCAGTCAGCACTGTGTAAAGTGAATTGAACATGTTTGAAAGATGCCGGCTGGTGAGAGTTGACAACTGCTAAAAATATTTTCTATGTGGTTTCACAGGGAAGCTGCACATCAGAGCATGAGCACATTGACATTAATTCTGACTCACGGTTTCTCTGAGTGCCATGCATACTGGCTCCTTCTGTGCTGTCACCTTCCATTCATTCACCATTTTCTCCAGCCCTCAGTGTGGCTCTCCAACCCTCTTCTTAATAAGTTTCTCATGTTTAAGTTTCTGACTTATTTTACTGCTCAGGCAGATTGTTTACATTGCGGAAGATTTGAAACCAGTTTTAAAGTAGAGCTTGCATTAGTTGGAGGCTTATTCAGATCTCCCATTAATTAAACTACATTAAAAACATAATTGGTAAATTTGTAAAACTTATCTCTTTCCAGTTATTTTAATGGGTTGGAAGGACATGTATGCTAAAAGGCACTGTACCAAGATCAGGAGAAAAAAGAGAAAAAATAATAATCTATTCCAAAAGGCTCACATCCTAGAGTTTGGTCCCCTTCTCAGATTATGATTTGGAACACAGAGCTGTTCTACATTACTAAGTAACAGGGCAGAAATGGATTCCATGGTCCAAAAGATTTAGTGGCTCAGCTGTAAGAAGTCAGAGACCTTGGTATTTATTTCTCTGCGCCTGGCTTATTTCATTTCACATAAAGGCATATATACATATACATATATCTCTTCTTCTATTGATGGACACTTTGTTTTATCACCACTAGATCTGCTTTCCAAAATTTGCAAAAATGCACTCTTTTCAGTTCCCTTTACCAGCTTTTGTAACCACACCATTGACTCTCTCAAGGCACTTGTAGCAGAACTTTTGAGAAAAAGTTGAGTGTTGTTTAAAATATCAGTGTGAGTGATGCCAAAAGTGGAATTCCACATAAATAAATCCAGGGCCAAATCAGGGTAATGGACTCAACAGAGCAAGGGGCTGCCGATTGGAAATCCCCTGAGTCATCTCTTATTCTATGAGGTCTTGTTGAAAATTGCTTTGAAAACCCTCTGTTACCTGTGGATGTGTGAGGAATATTTATCACTAACGGAGACAATTTGTAAAGCTTGGAAGTAAATCCAGTAGGAAGCCTTCCATCTTGTGTGAAATGGTGTTTCAGCTTCTTGGGGAAAACCGGTTTTGATACAAAGAAGCCACTTATACCATACATTGTTACTTGTCATACTGAACACTGTGTTCTTTCTCATCTGATACACATATGTACAAATACATACATGTATACTCACGTGTGCACATACAAAGATTTATCTGTGTGGTACATTAAATTTCAAACTTTTAAAAACAGTATGGGCCAGGCGTGGTGGCTCATGCTTGTAATCCCAGCACTCAGGAGGTGGAGGCAGGAAGATTGCTGAGTTTGAGGCTTGCCTGAGCTACGTAGTGAGCTTAGGGCAAGCCAATTACAAAGTGAGACCCTGTCTCAAAAAAAAAAAAGAAAAATATTAGTGTGTTTAATCTAAATAATTGATAGTATAATAATACAATAAAGTAGTGCAGGTAATAGTAGAATGAGGAATAAACAGTAAAATTATCAAAATTACCTTTTTTGACACCTTCTCTCTTAGAGGTCCAACGTAGTGTGACATGAGAATTCTTATTCTGTCACTGTGACTGCTACTCTCAAATATTTTTCCTTTCTACTGGTCTCTTGGCTTTGTGCTAAGCATTATCAACAGGGGAGCTTATCAGTATTGCAAATTTAACCTGCCAAAAATTGGACTTATAAATGTCTTCTCCAAATTCTTCTATTTCCATGGCTTCCTCTTAAAGAACAGATGACCCTCCCCTTTCAGGCATTCTACCTTAAAATATTTTTCCTACTTTTTGTATTTCTTTGACTTTTAGATCTATCATCGTAATTCATAAAACTCTCATAAGTCAATATAAGTAAATTTGCTGCAAACAGGCAAAGATTTGAAGGGTCATTTTGACACAGATATTCTATTTTAATGGATAAAATTAATGTATTATTGCCAATTAGATAATTACAGTCTAGCTGCATGACCTTCAGAGAGTTATGAAGCCTTTTTGCACCTCCCTTTACTGGGCAAACTGACAATTTTTGTCTCACAGATTTACTTATAAAATCCATCACCTGTGGACATAACAAAAAGTGACCATCTATGAAGCAGTAAGACAGACCTTACCAGACACTCAGTCTCAGTCTTTATCTTGCACTTTTATGTCCTCAAAATTATGGAAATATTTTTCTGTTGTTTATAGACCAGCCTCTGTAGGGTCCACTGCTATAGAAAGACAAATCTTACATTTTTCTTCCAACTTCTACTGGTTTTTAATCCATCAAAATTTATGTTTCTTTTCACTCACTTTCTCACTTTCTCAACTAATAATCACCAATGTTGTTCCACAGGTTTGAATAACAAAAGCTGAATCTGAATTATTATTATTTTTAATAGTGATGCTCCTTGCTGTTGAGTTGACATGAGCTGATGCGTGACATAAGTCTCTTGTTACTATGTCTGGCATCAGGTATGGGTATTTGCCAGCTGTTGGTTTCTTTTCCTTAATTAATGTTAATGGTCAAGTCTGCACACTGGATCCATGCCAGGTGTTCTATACATATAAAACACTATCTCCTTTACACAGACATTTTTTTTTTCTGCCTAAGGAGCTAAAGCTCTCTAATACATGCCCTTATGTAGGCATATGTATTATGGCACCATAGACTTTAATATTGAATAAATAAACATTTAATGAATAGAAATTCATATAGATGTGAAAATAAATCATTGGAAAACTATTTACAAACCCTTAAGGTTGTAGGCAATCAGGAGTGAGACAGCACCTGCCCTTTGCATCAATACTCATAAAATACAATAGTTCAGTTTCCACCTTTTCCCCAGAGGCACTTAGACTTTTTGCAACTATTCATTTATATTTCCTTTGAATCCTGAAGCAGTTTTCAAAAATAGCTCCTTTGTAAAAATCAAACAAGCCTTCTAATCAACGACAAGCATTTCTCATTAGTAATAACATCAGAAAGGAAGGGTCCATGTTCTGGACTCTCACCAGGAATGCAGAAACTGAAGCCCAGGGCCCCTCTCCCCTCCCCATCCTGTTTCAGACACAGTACACACACACACACACACACACACACACACACGATTATACATATTTTCCTGCTCTCTGTGTGCCCCCCCAAAAAATTAGTAAGTAAGCCACACTTTGATGGATGACTTTACAACTATACTACAAAGTTGGACTAAAATTCAGTCCAACAACTCTAGCTTTCCTGATGTCTGGGTAACTGTAGCTCATTTATTTCTGTAAATATACTTCAGGAAATCAGTATTCATTGTAATTTGTGACAGTTTGCTCCATGGACCCCAGTGTACATCTCATAGATTGAGTAGAGATACTGAAATTGCTCATGATCAATTTTCTTGACACAGTAGTAGCATTTTCAATGATTTGAAAGTATATGTGGCATAACTTTATTTTACTGTTTCTCCCACAGCAGAATTGAGAACTCTGAAATTAAAAATATTTATTTTACTGTTTTAGATACAGGTTTCCATGTTCAGGGCTTGACACCTCACAGAGGGCTCATGAATGCTAGCGATTCAGGGGAGCAAGCCTAGTTCCCAACCTGAAAGATACCTGAAATGCAAGTTTATGTTCTCTAAAACCAAAGAATGAATTTTAGGAACAGCAGAGGTTAAGAGTAAGAAGAACTTTATTGAGAAAGAAAGCTTTTACCTAAGAGAGATAGAGGGGATACCTGAGAAAATGGGAGACAGGCTCCCCTCTATTCCCAGAGGGCTTTTGTGGAGCAGAGCCAGGAGGTGAGGTGGGTTTAAGGTGCGACAAGATTATGGTCAATCAGTAACACTGCAAGTACAGTCACTGAGGTGACATTGGTACAATGAGAAATCACAAAGTGCACAAAACCATAATCAACCAATAAGATTACAATAAGTATAGTTGTTTAAGTAATACTGATTAAATGGGGATTCGATGAAAAATCAACTCATGTAACAAGCATACAGGGATTTTCAGTAGGACTCTTTTCCAGGACAGGTGGATCAAGGTCCTGGCCTTCCAACCCAGGAGATTGGCATCTAGTTAGAATACCAAGTACTGCTGTTTACCCAAGGGAGACTGGCACCTACCTAGAATATCAGATTGGTGCCTACTTAGAATATCAGTCACTGTTGTTTATCCTACGTGAGTGGGGTAGTTTTCTCCTTTGGTAATGCTGATCTTTAGTGGAGATCACTTTGACTATTGGCTCCATCTCTGTGGGCATTTAGAGTGCCAGCTTGTTTAACTACAGCTTATCAGAGCTACTTTCTTTTACTCAAGATTTATTGTGGCACAATTGCCAAACAACAATTGTATATATTGGTGGTGTATATTATTTAATATATCTCCTATTGCAGAATGGTTGTGAAAACCAAACTATTTAATATATCCACTGCCATTCGTAATTACTCTTTCTAGGTTTTGGCAGTAAGAATAAAATCTACTTTCTTACCTAATTCCATGGGAATAAGACAGCATTAATTATAGTCACTGTGTGATATATGTGTTCTGGAGTTCATTCACCTTGCTGAATTGAAATTTTTAAAAAAACATCATTGGCACATTTGTAGTACATGATGACTGTAATTTGTTATTGGTACATGTATATGTATCTTTCTAGGAAATTTTCTTAAATTATCTAATGTTCTATGTTCAGTGTTTGATTAACAGTGTTCTATGGTTTCCAGTGTATAGATCTTTTAACTCCTTAGTTAAGTGTACTAAGTATTTTATTGTTTTTGTATTATTGTTAATGAGATTAATTTCTTAATTCACTTTTTATAGTTTGCTATTAATTTACAGAAACAAATTTGATTTTTAAAATTTTGTTTCCCACAATTTTATAGAATTGGTATATTAATTTTATCAGTTTTTTCTCTTATTTGTTTCCTTTAGAGATTCCAAATAAAAAAATCTTTCCATTTCTCAAAGAAACAATTTTACTTCTTTCTCTCAACTTGTATGTCTCATTATTTATCTTACTTAATGTTTCTAGCTAGTAATTCAACAATTATATTGAATAAAAATGAAGAAAGTTTACTTTCTTTTCCATTTCTTGACATTGTAGGAAATTATTTACATTTTAAGTCTGTTCTTTCTTTTTTTGGCAGCACCAGGAACTGAACTTAGGATCTTGCACTTGCCAGGCAGGCCTGGTGCCACCCAACATATCCTGAGCAGGAAAACATTTACATTTTAATTATTGAATGTAAGGAGGGTTTCTCGTAAATGGATTTAAATTGTGCTTCTTTTCTTATAAATATTTTTTCACATTTTATCAGCAAAACAGTTGAATTTTTCTTTTTTTGCAGGAACTATCAAAATGATTCTATAAGGTTTTGAAATTATTAATTACTCTAAGGTTATTTCGGTTAATGTCCATTCTATTTTTTAATCATTCATTTGATTTACACGTATTTTAAGCCATCAAGGGAATAAATTCTACCTGATAGTGGTGTATGTTACTTTTGATATAATGTTAAAATGAGTTTATTGGAATTTCATGGAGGATTATTTAGGATATTGACTTCACTTCTCATTTCTCTCTCACTTTTTTTGATAGCTTCTAATATCACAGCAATGTGATTCTTATAAAATGAGTTTTAAAATTTGTTCACCTCAGCGCCGGGCATGGTGGTTCACATCTGTAATCCCAGCACTCGGGAGGCAGAGGCAGGAGGATTGCTGAGTTCGAGGTTTGCCTGGGCTACATAGTGAGCTCAGGTCCAGCCTGAACTACAAAGCGAGACTCTGTCTCAAAAAAAAAAAAAATTGTTCACCTCTACAAATTTGAAAAATATTTCAGAAGATTAGTATCAAGTCTTTATGCTAATGCTTAGTAGAATTCACTAATGAATCCATCAGATTGTGAACTTCTTTTCCTTGAGACATTTTTCATTACTGTCACAATCTCATTATTCTGTAGTGACTTGCCTAGATTTTTCTATTTCTTCTTATATTTTCTTTCTAGGTTGTATGTTCATAAAAAATTTCCCTAGGTCATCCAATTTGTTGGTAGATAATTGTCTATGGTGTTCCCATGATATTTTATATTTCTAGTTTTTGATGTCTGCTCTTACATTGATAGTCATTTTATTTTTTATTCTTAGCCTACCTACACATTTGACATTTTATTACTCATTGCAGTAATCCAATTCAGTGTAATTGATCTGTTTTTTTCTATTTTGATTGTTATCCTCATCTTATTTTTGCTCCTTTCTTTATTATTTCCTTCTACTTTGATGGTAGTTCATTCTTCCATTCTTATTTTTTAATGTCCTTCTATAGTAGCATAAGCTTATGCATTTAAAATCTTTCTTTGTCTTAATGCATGATTTATTGCTATAAACTTTCCTTTTAGAATTTCATTACTACATTTCATTGGTTTGTCAAGTATTATTGTCCTTCATATAAAATTTTAAAAATTATTCTCTTTTGATTTCTTCTTTATTCCCTACTCATTCCAAATTTCACTATGGAATTTCTAAATATTTGTGAAATTCCAAGTTTCCTTTTATTATTTTCTAGTTTTGTGCTGCTGGTATAATTTGAATCTTTTTAATTATAGTAGAACTGGTTTTGTTTTCT
Source organism: Thryonomys swinderianus (assembly GCA_004025085.1). Taxonomy (NCBI): domain Eukaryota; kingdom Metazoa; phylum Chordata; class Mammalia; order Rodentia; family Thryonomyidae; genus Thryonomys; species Thryonomys swinderianus. The sequence continues at coordinate 3,487 of PVIC010049515.1, read as the reverse complement.
AGGACAGTATTTATCTTAGAGAATATCTGTGTATACTTGTGAAAAGTAAGTGTTGTGAATTTGTGGGATGGAATCCTTTATATATTTCTGGTGAGTCCATTTATTATGCAGTGTTATTTAAATGTTTCTTTTTCTATTTTTGTGTCTGAACTATCTCTCCATTATTGCAAGTGAGGCATTTAAGTCTCCTGATAGTTTTTATTGCTGGCTATTTATTTTTCAGTTATATTAACATTTGCCACACATTTTAGAAACTTCAAATTGGATGCTTATTTATCATAACTATAGCATCCTAATGAACTGACTAGTCTACAAGAATTTAACAACCTTCTTTGTCCTTTCTGATAGCTTTTGTTACAGTTTATTTTGGTTTGCTAAACAGGCCAACATGACCTCTTAGTTACTGTGATATAAATGTCTTTTTTCCATTCTGGCTCCTTGGTCTACATGTATCATTAAATATGAAATGAATCTTTTAAAGTCAGTGTATAGTTTGGTCTTATTATTTCAGCTGCTATTGATCTGTTGGAAATTTTAATTCACTTGCCTTCAAAGTAATTATTGATAGATAATAACTGATTATCAATTTATTTTTGCCACAATTTCTGAGTTTCTTTCTTCTTACCATCACAAGGAATTAAGAAATCTAAGCTATAACATATTTTTATTCTTTCTTCTTTATGTTTTATGCATCTACTGAATATTTCTTTTTTAGATCATCATGAAACAAATAAAACATACAATAGTTGTATCTGTCTAGTTTAAATTAGTAATCACTTCATCTACAACAAAACACTGCACATTAGCTTATTTGTCCTGTAGCCTTTAATATTATTTATGCCTTTTAAGTATTATACATCATACCAAATTATTATATTTTATGTAGTTATATTTAATAATTTTAACTTTTATACTATTTTTAGAAGTGACTCATACACTACCATTACATTATTATGATTATAAGTTAATTCTTACATTTATAGATTTATTAATTCACAAGTTTTCAATTATGTCCTTTTTTTCCAAATAAAGAACTTCATGTAGAATTTATTGGAAATTAGTTCCAGTGATGACAAAATTTTATGACTTTTGTCTGAGTATATTTTTATCTCTCCGTTTTAAGAGGACAGCTCTGTTGGATGTAGTTCTCTTTTTCAATAATTTAAACATTGAAAAGGCTTCAAATCGATCATCACACTCTACTGTTCTGCAAGCTTTCTGCTATGAAATCCACAGATAGCCTGTAAGTGCTCCTTCCTATGAGATGAGCTGTTTTTGTCTTGTGCTTATAAGAGTCTCACTTTGTTTTCACTTTTGAGTATTTGAATTACAGTGTGGGTCAGTGAAAAATGTATCTCAATTTATTTGTCATTTTTGAGCTTCCCGATCTAGATATTCCCTTTCCCAATTTGTTGAATTATGTGTCACTATTTCTTTCAGTAAGACTTTGTCTCCTTTTTATTTCTTGGTCTGTTGTCAAAATTTCATAAAACAGTTCACAAAACAGTGTCTCATAAGTCACAAATGCTTTCAGCACTACATGTCAATCTTTTACCTTTGTGTTTTTTTAACAAGGTAATTTCAAACGATATCTCTTCAAACTCACTTATACTTCCTTCTGCTTGACTGATTCTGTTGTTAAGTCTGAATGGAACTGTTCAGCTTAGTAGCAGTGTACATGTCCAGATAAGAATTTCCTTATGGCTCTTTTTGTGATTTCTGTCTATATGTTAGACTGTTATTTTTCTTCAAATTTTATTCTCCTAATTATTCTAGTTAGATATAAAAATGTAGAGATGTATTGATTTTGTAGCTCACTGAGAAGATTCAAGTTTATTGTTTTGAATTGCCATGTTATTTATTTATTTATTTATTTATTTATTTATTTATTTATTTATTTGCCATTTTTGTAGGGTTGGTTCCTGGCATCTTCTTCTCTTTTGTAGGTGGCTAAATTAACCTTTTTTAATTTGTGATCTTTGTACCATTACGGTGATGTTTTCACAAGTGAAAAGTGGTGCCTATCAGTTTTTACACTCTGACTTTGGCAGGGATAGACTATCACTCATGAGATTGCTGCTGGAGTCCAGAGTCAGGTACTGTTGCCTGAGTCTAGGACAGGTCTTGAGTCTGACTCCATTGAAGTGCATATAGGAGTTTTGGTAATTGTATCTCTACTGGCTTAGTCTTGAGTTGTTGACCTATCACCAGGGTACACTGTGGTGGCTGCAATTTGGTGTAGACAATTGGGTGCACACATGGGATATGTGTTTACTGAGGCCACTTTGAACCCAGGGACCACAGGAGCTCGCCTAGCACGGGGATGAGTTTGCAGCCCGGGTCATGCCTGGAAGGTGACCTGCTGATGAGATGTGGCCACCTAGGACCACAAAGATGGCCCTGGATCCTGGATCTGCAGAGAACACTCTGGCATGGAAGTTTGCTTGGAGCTTCATAGGATCACAAAAGCAAGCCGACAGCCTGAGGCAAAACGTGCTGATATGAGGCTTAGGCAGAAGCCATCCTTACATCTGGGAGGCTGAGTTGGTGACAATCTTTGGAACAGGACTGTAGTGACCTCCAGCCGGGCATGGTATTTGCTTCACTCTCCTTTGCCCATCAAAGATGTCTTTCTGTACAGTTCTGCTGAGCTAGAGTGACTGAAGAAATGCTCTTCCCATTTTAAGCTATCTTTTTCTCAGTTTCTTCCGCTTCACTCAGATGCTATAATCCCCCATTTTAATTCCTTTTCGCTTGTGAAGTTACTTTCTTCATGGATAGTTATGCAAATAACTGATGTTTCTGTGAATAAAAAAGTGTTAAAAACTGATATCCTGCCTTCTATGTGAGGTCTAGCGCTGCAACTGCCTTCAAGTCTACTGTAGTCACAACCAGGTGCTTCCAAGACCTAAACTCTATCCTTCATTCTTATTTAGCAAATTATAGTTCCCTCCTCTGTCAGATGAGTAGCATACTGACATTCAGTGAGTATTTTATTTACTCAAGGTGCAGTACCATATAATTTGCCTCCGTTGCCTCATTCTCTAATAAAAGCAATTTGTGAACGAGAAATTTGTATTCACCCAAATCTTCAGATGTACACTGGAGTTGAAGTTCATCCATTCAGTACACCGTAGCAGGGTTTAAGTGAGTCTGTTCAGCTTTAAAGTCAGAATACTAACTGCTTTATTGTGATGTGCTTTCCAATACATCCCTGAACAACGGGGATGGGATTTTAAAAAATTATAAGTGTATATGTCCTGTGAAAATGCACAGATCCCCTTGACTGCACCTCAGTGTTCATGCTGTCTATTAAGACGCTCCACATTCTCTATCCTGTTTAATCCTTCAAAGAAACACTGAAGCTAGAGTAAAGTACAGTAAAGCAAAATGACGGGACTATAATCACCTAGTCGGTAAGAAATTGTGTTAAAACTTCAGTGAAGGCGGCGGGCGGACCGGAACCAGCAGCTCCGGGCCGCCGTGC
>PVIC010049514.1:0-13132 GCA_004025085.1 Thryonomys swinderianus | reverse complement strand
ATCTTGGAAACAAGCCAAATGTCCATCAACTGGAGAGTGGATAAAGAAGATGTGGTTTTTTTACAAAATGGAGTATTACTCTGCCATAAAGAATGACAAGATCGATCCATTTAGGTGCAAATGGAGACATCTGGAGGATATACTAATAAGTGAAATCAATAGATCACAGATAGACAATTTCCGGATCTTCTCTCTGGCAAGAACTTCTGTAGATGCAAATGAGTTCTAGAAAGTAGGACAGCTTTTATAGAGTGGAATATTTCTATAGGAAACTTGGTGTGGGAATGTGATGAGGGGAAGGAATAAATATGATACAGAAAGAAAATAAAAGAGCATGTATAAGGGGGGAAGAGGGGGGAGTGGGTAGGGATATGGGTAAAAATGAGAATTAACTTGTGGCATATACTGGTACAAATTTCCCAATGTTATATGTGATTTTGAGATGTATATAAATTGTACCAATAAAGAATTCAATAAAAAAAATAAATGAGATCTCATCCTACTAAAAAGCTTCTCCACAGAAAAAGAAGTCACTGGTACTACTAAAAGACAAACAACAACATTGGAAAACACCTTTACTAGCTGTTTGCCAAAGTGCTATTATCTGCAATATATAAAGAACTTAAACAAATCAGCCTCCTCAAGTTTAAAGACCCAATTCAAAAATGGGCATCTGAAATGAACAGACACTTCTCAGAGGCAGAAGTCAAAGCAGCCAAGAAGCATATGAAGACATGTTCAACATCACTGGTCATTCAAGAGATGTAAATGAAAACAACACTGTAATTTAATCTCACTCCAAAAAGAATGCCTGCTATTACAAAATCAACCAACAATAAATTCTGGTGAGGCTGTGGGGAGAAAGGAATCCTCCTCCAGTGTTGGTTGGATTGCAGACTTCTGCAACCATTGTAGAGATCGGTGTGGAGAGTCCTCAGAAAACTAGGCTTAGAGGTCCCATTGGACCCTGCTATCCCCCTGCTAGGAATATATCTAAAATAATTTTTAAAATCACATTGGAAAGACAGATGTACACCCTTGTTCATATCAGCTCAGCTCATGATAGCTCAATCTTGGAAGCAACCCAAATGCCCAGCAACAGAAAAGTGGATAAAGAAAATGTGGGGTTTTTTTAATAAAATGGAGTATTACTCTGCCATAAAGAATGACAAGATTCATTCATTTATGTGCAAATGGAGACACATGGAGGACACACTAATAAGTGAAATAAATAGATCACACATGGGCAAATACTGGATCTTTTCTTTGATATGAGCACCTGTAGATGTAAATGAGCTCTAGAAAGTATGACAGTTTTTGTAGAATGGGAAATTTTCAAAGGAAATTTGGCATGGGAACATAATGAGCAGAAGGAATAAATATGATTCTGAAAGAAAATAAAAGAGCATGTATATAGGGAGTGGGGAGGTGTGGGTGGGTAGAGATGTGTGTAAAAATGAGAATTAACTTATGTCATATACTGCTACAAATTCCCCAATGTTATGTGTGATTGTGAGATGTATACAAAATGTACCAATAAAGAATTCAATTTAATAGGCTGGAGGGTTAGCTCAGTGGTTCCAGCAAGCGCAAGGACCTGAGATCGGTCCCCGGTTACCACATATAATGCTGGGCATGGTGGCTCACGCCTGTAATCCCAACACTCGGGAGGCAGAGACAGGAGGATTGCTGAGTTCACAGCAACTTGTCTGGGCACCATAGTGAGCTCAGGGCCAGCCTGAACTACAAAGCGAGACCCTGTCTCAAAAAAAAAGCAAAAAAAAAAAAGAATTCAATTTAAAAAACTGAAACCTTTCACCCTAAGATCAGGAACAAGACAAGGTTTTCTACTGTCATGACTCCTGTTCAAAACAGTGCTGGAAACAACCACAGCAATAAGACTAGAGAAAGAAATAAAAGGAATAAAGGTAGATAAAGAAGAGCTTAAACTGTAATTATTTGCTGATGACATGATACTCTATATAAACGACCCTAAATACTCAACCAAAAGATTTAATTACCAAATTTGGTAGCATAGCTAGATACAAGACCAACACTCAAAAATCTTTTATACACAAACAACAGACTTACTGAAAGAGAAATTGGGGAGTCAATCCCTTTCTCAATAGCACCCAGAAAAATGAAATATCTAGGAAGCAATCTTACAAAGGAGGTGAACAACCTCTACTCTGAAGACTACAGGACTCTGAGAAGAGATTGAAGAGGACATCAGAAAATGGAAGAACATCCCTTGTTCATAGGTAGGGAAAACCAACATCATCAAAGTGGCTGCACTTTCACAACTACAACATAGATTCAATGCAATTTCTCTTGAAATCCCACCTGCATTTCACAGATCTAGGGAAAAAAATCCAAAACTTGATCTGGAACCAGAAGACCTAGAATAGCAAAAGAAATTCTAGGCAAGAAGCACATGGCAGGGGGTATCACGATGCTCAATATGAAACATACTAAAAAGCCACTGTGATAAAATGGCATGGTACCAGCAAAGTAACAGAGCTGAAGTTCAGTGGAACAGATTAGAAGATCAGGAAACAATACCAGATACACTGATCCACCTCATCTTTGACAAAGGAGCCAAATATCCTAAATAAAGGAAAGAGTGTTGGAAAAACTGGGTTTCAACATGCTAAAAACTAAAGGTAGATTTCTCTCTCTCACCATGCAGTAATTTAAAATCAAAGTGGTTTAGCTGGGTGTGGTGGCTCACGTCTATAATCCCAGCACTCAGGAGACAGAGGCAGGAGGATTGCTGAGTTGGAGGTTTGTCTGGGCTACATAGTGAGTTCAGGGCCAGCCTGAACAAGAAAGTAAGACTCTGTCTAAAAAAAAAAAAATCAAAGTGGCTTAGAGTCCTAAACATTAAAACAAACACTAAATCTGCTGCAAAACAGGTTAGGCAGTACTTTTAGCGACATCAGTTTAGGAGAAGACTTCATGAACAAAACTGCTACAGCATGAGGACTTGCAGAAGGAATCAACTACTGATATCCCATCTTACTATAAAGCTTCTGCACCACAAGAAACCACTAGCAGAGTGAAATGAACCAGCAATACGGGGGGAAAAAATTACCAGCTTTTTCTCAGACAAGGGGCTACTATCTAGAATATATAAAGAGCTTTAAAAGATTAGCCACCCACCATATAAAACTGGGCCAATTCAAAAATGGGCATCTGAGATGAACAAACACTTTTCAGAAAAAGAAGTAAAGTAGTTAAGAAGCATATAAAGAAATGTTCAATATCACTGGTCATTCAAGAGATGAACATGAAAACAACACTGAGATTTCATCTCACTCTACAAATGGCTTCTATCACAAAATCAACCAACAGCAAATGCTGGCTAGGTTGTAGGAAGAAAGGAACCTTGCTCCACTGCTGTTGGGAATATAGAGTGTTGCAACCACTATGGAGATCAGTGTGGAGATTCCCCAGAAACTTGAATTAAAGATCCCATTTGATCCTGCTATTCTCCCGCTATGTATATACACAAAAGAATTAAAAGATTCATATCACAGTGACATATGTGCACCCATGTATATAGAAGCTCAGTTTGTAATAGCCAAATCTTGGACACAACCCAAATGCCTATCAACTGGAGAATGGATAAAGAAGATGTGTTGTTTGCTGGGCATGGTGGCTCTCACCTGTAATCCCAGCACTTGGGAGGCAGAGATAGGAGGATTGCTGAGTTCGACAATTGCCTGGGCTACATAGTGAGCTCAGGGCCAGCCTGGACTACAAAGTGAGACCCTGTCTCAAAAAAAAAAAAAGAAGATATGTTGTTGGAGTATTATTCTGCCATAAAGAATAATAATCCGAGTTATTTATATTCAAAATCATGTACCTTAAGGACATACTCATAAGTGAAATAAATAGGCCACAGATATGTAAATACCATGTTTTCTCTGGTATGAGAAATTGAAGATGTAAATGAGTTCTAAAATATATGATAGATATTGTGAAATAGAAAATATTCAAAGGGATAGGCAGTTAAGGATAAGTAAAGAAGGGAAAGAAAACATTTGATGGTAAAAAAGAAAGCAATACTTACATATAAATGGGGTAGAAGGACTGTGTGGTGAGCAGGACAATAGGAAAAATGAGCATTAAGTTGTATCATGTACTGGTACAAATTTTCAAAGTTAAGTGTAATCATGATGTGTATACAGAATGGACCAATAAAATCAATTTTATTTATAAAGACCTTGTCTCAAACAAGAAAAAAGAGAAGAAAACTTTGACTGGCAGTAAATACTTTTAAAGTTTATCTATGATAAAGAACTTATATACAAAATATATAAAGAGCTAATAATTAAATAACAGGAAAACAAACAAGCCAGTTAGAAATAAGAGCATAACTTAAGCAGACACCTTTCCAAAGAAGCCACATAAATGGCCAACGAATGCATGACAAGAAGCCAAACATTACTATTTACCAAGAAAGATGAACAAAACGTGATAGCACTGTAAACTATTCAGTGACCAAATATAAAAACATGAACAGTGACAACCAGAGCATGGTACCTAGAGGAATGGCATCTTCATTCACTGCTAGGAATGTCAAATGACACAGCCACACTGAAATTAATTAGTGGTTTGACATAAAGTTAATACCTAAGCAGCAATACTACTTCTACGTACTTGGTCACAAAAGGTAAATTTATGCCCATACAAGAGTCTATATGAGAATGTTCATAGCACATTTATTCAAACAGTCAGAAGCCAGAAATATCTTAAATAACTGCCAAATCAGTGAATAGATAACTACTTCTTAACATGAAGTCCTACTCAGGAATAAAAGAAAACAAACTTAAGATACATGCAATAACAAAAACAAATCTCACGTAAACTCTGCTACATTAAAAAGCCAGAGAGAATAGTTGATATAAATGATTAACATTTTGAATTGTAGTGGCAATTACAAGACTGTACATACTGACCAAAACTTTCTGGACTCTACATTTTTTTCTTCTTTAAATATTCATTTATATAACCTTCAATTTCACAGTAAAATAAGACATTAACATCACAAAAAGCATATGTGGCTATCACTACCCTTGTATTAGAAATTTGAAAATTTTGAGGAAAAAAAATGATGGAGACCAATATCTCTTATGAATACAAATATCCTGAATAAAATGTAGCAAATAAGCCCAGCTGTTTTTCTGTGTCTGCATATCTCTACAGAAATACTTATATCCACACACAGTACACACACACACACACACACACATATATATATATATATATATATATATATATATATATATATATATATATATTTTGTGCTATATAATGCAAGCCAAATATAAAGCCATATTAAAAGATGTAGAAAAATCCATTTGGCCAAATTATTCATACATTCATAATGCAAAGACCATGAAAATACCAGAATAAGGTAAATAAAACTAATAAACTACATTGCAGGATTCTCTACATAGAAATTATTGATGCATTCATAAACAAATGTTATCAGTAAATGAACTTAAGTTTTCTAGATATGTCATGAAAATGTAAATTAAATCATATGTCAGAAAAAAGTGGTAATGTATTTTAAATATATTTTGTATATAAACATCAAAATACCATCTGTTCAAGAAAAATATAACAGCTATGTGAGCCACTACAATAAAAACAAATATGAAGAAAATTACAGAAAGCCCACATAAATTGAAAACTTAATTCTATCCATAAACTGAGAGGTTCAGTATATCAAAAGAGGTTTTCCAAATTGATCTATAGAGCTAAGGTCACTCTAATAAACAGATGAACCAGCATACTAATGCTTTAAAATTCACTTAATAAAATAAAAGAAAAACATGTAGGTAACAAGTTTTGGGAAACTGACAAACTTGTACTTTTAAAATTTATTAAAAAAAGAAATTGAAACACCTAAGGGTGGCCAAGAAAAAATTGGAAAACGAAAATCAAGACCTGTTATAAATCTTTATACCTCCAATCAGGAAACATTCAGCTATTACACGTGTGACTTTTGCACTTCTCTTAACTTGTTGGTGGAGGAGTGCACCTATACTATGGTACTGTGAACTTCAAGAAACCTAAGCACAGTTTAAACAAGCAAACTTACTCTGGGGAAGAAGTAGTCTCTGAATTTAACATTACGAGTCACTGCATGTGGCAAGTTGATGGGAATGAGGTCAATGTACCTCTGGATCTCATGGATTACAGCATCTGTGTAGGGCATGTGACTCCTGTCCTGCATGCAGGGCCTCCGCTGTCTGCCAATCACACGGTCGATCTCTTCTTGAACTTTTGCTGACAAAACACATATATGATATGGTGAAAAAGGAGAGAAGTGTTACACTTGTCACAGTTCAGGACTACATGAAGCATAAAGAAAGTGTCCGAATAACACCATAATTATTTTAGATGTGCTATAATTATTTTAAATCTAAATGGATTAAATTGTCCACTTAAAAGACATGGAATGAATGCTGGGACAAAGAAATAAGACCCATCTATATGTTGCTTACAAGGTACTAATTTTGCCTGTAAGAACATACATAGAATGAAAGTGAAGGTATAGATTAAGATACAATATTCTGTGTAAATGGAATCCAAAAAAATAAAACAGTAGTATTCATAGTTATTTAATAAAACAGACTTTTAAGACAACATAAGGAGACAAGAGAATCAGTATGTAATGACAAAAACATTATTTCAGGGCTGAAGATTTAGCTCAGTGGTTCTGGTGCCTGCCTCGCAAGCACAAGGTCCTGAGTTCCATCCTGGTAACCACATACAATGCTAGGAGTTGTGACTCAGGCCCACCAGCAATCAATACCACATACCACAGTGCTGGGTGTGGTGGCTCACGCCTGTCATCCCAGCACTCGGGAGGCAGAGGCAGGAGGATTGCTGAGTTCCAGGCTTGCCTGGGCTACATAGTGAGCTCAGGGCCAGCTTGAACTGCAAAGTGAGACAGTGTCTCAAAAAAAAAAAAAAAAAACATTTTTTCAAGAAGAGGCCATAACTATTCTAAATATTATATCACCTACTATTAAAGCACAAAATACATAGTGAAAACAGTGCAAGACAGCCACACAATAATATAGAAATATTACAGAATCCCATGTTAAGCAATAGCTAAATTATCCAGACAGAAAGTCAAGTAAGAATCAGTAGAGTTGAGGGCCAGAGATTTAGCTCAGTGGTTCTGGCACCTGCCTAAAAAGTGCAAGGTCCCTGGTTTGATCCCAAGTAATTACATATAATAATACCGGTTGTGGTGACTCACACCCACCAGCGATCAGTACCATATACCACAATGCTAAGCATGGTGTCTCATGCCTGTAATCCCAGCACTCGGGAGGTAGAGATAGGAAAATTGCTGAATTTAAGGCTACATAGTGAGCTCAGGGCCATCCTGAACCTCAAAGTGAGACCCTGTCCAAAAAAAAAAAAAAAAAAGAATCACTGGACAGCAGAGTTAAATGCACCCCTGACCTGGATATAACAGACCTATACAGAACAATCCACCTCACATGTTCAAAATACATATCCTTCACATCAGCACATGGCGTAATAACCAATATAGGTTACATGACAGGTCACAAAATTAGTTTCAACAAATTCTTAAAAACTGAAACTGTGTGCTGGGCATGGTGGCACATGCCTGTAATCCCAGCACTCAAGAGGCAGAGGCAGGAGGACTGCTTAGTTGGAGGCTTGCCGGGCTACATAGTGAGCAAAGGGCCATCCTGAACTACAAAGCAAGACCCTGTCTCAAAGAAAAAAAAGGGAAATTGTAGAATGAGGATGTAGCTCAATGGTAGACCAGCACTGAAAAAAGGAAGAAAATGTGAAGACATATTGTCTTTTCAAACAATAATGTAATAAAACTACAAATTAATAAAAACTTCAGAACTGTACAAAAACTAAACAACTTACTCTTGAGTAAACAATGAGTCAAAGGTGAAATCAAAGCATCTGAAAATTTCTCCAAATGGTAATACAACATACCAAAATTCTATGCAACACATCAAAAAATGTGCTAAAAGGGATATTTATACTAATCAATGCATACTTCAAAAAGTCAAACTGAGTGTGGTGGCATACATATGTATTCTGACCAATAGGGAGTCTAACACAGGAGGATCATGTGGGTTCAAAAATCAATAGTGTTTGCATTCACAAACAACAGACTCACTGAAAGAGAAATTGAGGAGTCACTCCCTTTCACAATAACACCCGGAAAAATGAAATATCTTGGAATCAATCTAACAAAGGAGGTGAAAGACCTCTATTCTGAAAACTATAGGACTGGAAAAATGAGAGAGATAGAAAAGGAGATCAGAAAGTGGAAAGACATGCCTGTTCCTGGGTAGGGAGAATCAGCATCATCAAGATGGCTATACTCCCACAACTACTATATAGATTCTATGCAATTCCAACAGAAATTCCAACACTATACTTCACAGAGCTAGAGCAAATAATCTAAAAATTCATCTGGAACCACAAGAGACCTACAATAACAAAAACAGTTCTAAGCTAACATGACATGGCAGGGGGTATTACAATCCCCAACTTAACACTATACTATAAAGACACTGTGATTTAAAAAAATGTATGGTATTTGCAAAGTAACAGACTCAAGGACCAGTGGAATAGATTAGAAGATCCAGACACAACTCCAGATACACAAGCCACCTTATCTTCGACAAAGGAGGAAAACATCCTCAATGGAGGAAAAATGGCCTCTTTAACAAATGTTGCTGGAAAAACTGGGCTTTAACCTGCCAAAAACTAAAGCTAGGCCTCTTTCACCATGCACAAAACTAAATTCACATTGGATTCGTGACTTAAACATTAAAACAGAAACAATAAAGCTGCTGCAAAACAGGTTAGATAAAACTCTTGGAGACTTGTGTTAGGCAGAGACTTCATGAATAAAACCTCTATAGCACAAGAACTAGCAGAAAGAATCAACAAATGGGATCTCATCCTAGTGCAAAGCTTTTGCACAGCAGAAGTCACTGACGCTGCCAAAAGACCACCAACAACATGGGAAAAAATATTTACTAGCTGTTTATCAGAGAAAGAGCTATTACCTACAATATATAAAGAAGTTAAACAGATCAGCCTCCCCAAGTTTAAAGACCCAATTCAAAAATGGGCATCTGAAATGAACAGACACTTCTCAGAGGCAGAAGTCAAAGCAGCCAAGAAGCATACAAAGAAATGTTCAACATCACTGGTCATTCGAGAGATGCAGATGAAAACAACACTAAGATTCCATCTCATTCCACAAACAATGGCCTCTATTATAAAATCAATCAACAATAAATGCTGGTGAGGCTGCATGGAGAAAGAAATCCTTCTCCACTGTTGGTGGGATTGTAGATGTGTGTAACCATTGTGGAGATCCGTGTGGAGATTTCTCAGAAAACTAGGACTAGGGGCCCCATTTGACCCTGCTATCCCCCTGCTAGGAATATACCCAAAGGAATTTTAAAAATCACATGGGAAAGATAGATGTACACCATTGTTCATAGCAGCTCAGTTCATGATAGCTCAATCTTGGAAACAACCGAAATGTCCATCAACAGGAGAGTGGATAAAGAAGATGTGTTTTTTTTTATAAAATAAAGTATTATTCTTCCATAAAGAAAGACAAGATTGAGTCATTTATGTGCCAATGGATACATCTGGAGGACACACTAATAAGTGAAATAAACAGGTCACAGATAGGCAAATACCAGATTTTTTCTTTGACATGAGGACCCGTAGAAACAAATGAGCTTTAGAAAGTATGACAATTTTTGTTGAATGGGAAGTTTCCAAAGGAAATTTGGTATGGGAATGTCATGAGGGGAAGGAATAAATATGATTCTGAAAGAAAATAAAAGAGCATGTATATAGGGAGTGGGGAGGTGTGAGTGGGTAGGGATATGGGTAACAATGAGAAATAACTTGTGTCGTATATTGGTACAAATTCCCCGATGTTATGTGTGATTGGGAGATGTAAATAAATTGTACCAATAAAGAATTAAAGGGCCAGAGGGTTAGGTCAGTGGTTCTGACACCTGCCTCACAAGCACAAGGTCCTGAGTTCAATCCCCCACAACCAGATACAATGCTGGGCATGGAGACTCTCACCCACCAGCAATCAATATCACATACCACAGTGGTGGCTGTGGTGGCTCACGCCTGTCATCCCAGCACTCGGATGTCATCCCAGCGGAGACAGGAGGATTGCTGAGTTCAAGGCTTGCCTGGGCTACATAGTGAGCTCAAGGCCAGCCTGAACTCCAAAGCAAGACCCTGTCTCAAAAAAAAAAAAAAAAAAAAGACTTAAAATTTTTTTACAAAAATATGTGGTTTTATGGGCCAGAGGGTTAGCTCAGTGGTTCTGGCACCTGCCTTGCAAGCACAAGGCCCTGAGTTCGATCCCTGGAAACCACATACAATGCTGGGCGTGGAGACTTATGCTCACCAGCAATGAATACCACATATGACAGTGCTGGGCGTGGTGGCTCATGCCTGTAATCCCAGCACTTGGGAGGCAGAGGCAGGAGGATTGCTGAGTTCCAGGCTTGCCTGGGCTATGTAGTGAGCACGGAGCAGGCCTGAACTACAAAGTGAGACCCTGTCTCAAAAAAAAAAAAGTGTTTTTTTTTTAATTGGAGCATTACTCTGCCATAAATCATGACAAGATTCATTCATTTATTGCAAATGGATACACCTGGGGGACACACTAGTAAGTCAAATAAAAAGATCATAGATATGCAAATACCAGATCTTTTCTTTTATATGACCACCTGTAGATGCAAAGGCCCTCTAGAACGTATAATAGATTTTGTAGAATGGGAAGTTTTCAAAGGAAATTTGGTGTGGGAACATAATGAGGGGGAGGAATAAATATGATTCAGAAAAAAGTAAAAGAATATGTATATAGGGGGTGAGGAGGGGTGGGTGGGTAGAGATGTGGGTAAAAATGAGAATTGAGACTGTATCCCAGAGCAGTGTGGACCCGGCTACCTGGCACCAAACATTTCCAGTGAACTGAGGGCCGCCCACCGGCCCATTGTATCCCAGAACAGCGTGGACTGGGCTACCAGGCACCATCCGTTTCCAGCGGACTGAGGGCCACCCACTGGCCCACTATACCCCAGGAGCAGTGTGGACTCAGCTACTGGGCACCATCCATTTCCACCCATGGCAGAATGAGGGCAGCCCACTGGCCCACTGTACCCCAGAGCTATGCAGTGAGGAGTCAGGTATGGATCCTGGGCACCATCCAAACCACGGAGGGTTGAGGGTCTCCGCGCAGCCCCAACCCCACCCCGAAGCTATGTTGTAAGGACCCAGGTCCTAGAGGAGCTGGAGATATCTTCGGCATTCCTCCACAGGAGGTGTGCTCCTAAAGCTGCACTGAGAGACCAGGCAAGATTAAAAAAAGAAGAGGGGGAATCTAGCTTCTACTTTGCCATCTATTCCTAGATCCCTCTATTAACCCCTTGTCCCCAAACCCTCTCCTATCTTCCTGTCAGAAGCAATACCCAGAAATAAAAGATGCTTAGGTTGCACTATTTCTTCTGCACTATTATTAGAAAGGGTGCAAAGCCTCCAACGGTCTTACAGCATACAGATGGTACTGTTGTACATATGCCTTTTTATCCTCTATTACCCGATAGCATATATGAGGTTCTAGGGTATAGGTGATCTTCATAAATCTACTAACCCTATTTCATTCTCCTCCTGTCTCACTACCTCCCTGATTCCCCAGTGACCTTTTATCCTGAAATGGTTTGGGGGGTACATTTACAATTTGTATGTTGTATACACCTTGCTGATTAATTCTAAATTCTGGCATATAGACATAAAGGTAACTCATAAGCTCAAAGTCTCCAGAATAGAATTTAACAAAATTTTTATCTTATTTACTGGGTTTAATACTGATATTGGCATTTACTGTATTATGGTAACAAACATGATGTGATTGTTCTGCTCAAATACCTCCCATGATATGTTACAACTGAAAATTCTCAAGGGTTATTACAGATTCAAGGAGGACCCCCCAGGAAAGTGCCACATCCAAAGGGCCCAAGATAAAAGAAAGAGACCTGCAACAAACATTGCCCTGTCATCAGGCAAAGAAGAGCATTAATAACAATGAAAGAGTAGAAATGAGAAAATACACAAAAAACCGGACACAAAGATCACCACCACAGAGAAATTCAGAGAAGAAGAAAATAGGGCAAACTGAAACTCATACACCAGGACTCTTGGAGGTGGTAACTAAAGTGGATCTAAAAAAAAAAATGGAAATCAGAACTCATCTCTGAGATCAAAACAGGGATACTGTTCACAGTAAAAGACATCATTAAAGAAGAGATCAGCGAGATGATAGAAACCAAGATAACAGAAGCAATGGAACTTTTTGAACAGCTTCAAGCAGACCTCCAGTGAATGATGAAGGAGAATGAAAGTTTGCACAGTAGGATGAATGAAGCAGAGAACTGAATCTCAGACCTAGAGGACACCATAGCAGCCAATGAGCTGGAACGGTATAATCTATGGAAAAGGGCAAGGGACAATGAGAAATCAATTCAACAGCTTCTAGATGACTCAAAGAAAAATAATATAAGACTGATTGGAGTCACTGAGGAAGCAGGAGACAGTGTAAAAGACATAAAAAAGCTACTGTCAGAGATAACAACAGAAAACTACACAGGAAAAGATATAGACATACAGATAAATGAGACCTATTGGACTCCAAAACACTGTGACATAAAAATATGTACACCTAGACATATAATTATCGAGGTTCCAGATGTACAACAAAAGAATGAAATACTGAAAGCAGTGAGAGAAAGGAAGAAAATCACCTACAAAGGGAAGCCAATTAGGATCACAGCAGACTTTTCAACACAAACACTCAATGCAAGGAGAGCGTGGAGAGAAGTATTTCAAGCATTGCAGGAAAACAACCTCTACCCTAGGCTGTTGTATCCTGCAAAACTATCTTTCAGAATAGACGGGGAATAGACGATTTCAGAATAGACGATAAAGAACACCTGAAAATCTTCACAAATATGAAAGCTGCACTCCAAAACATCCTAAAGAACATCTTGGAAAAAAAAAA
>PVIC010049513.1:0-13132 GCA_004025085.1 Thryonomys swinderianus | reverse complement strand
AAAAAAAAAATCATCAATGTGGGAAGAAAAATCCACCTACTCCAAGGGCAAACAGAGGACCCTTTCCACTACATTAATATATGATTTAACAGGGGCCAGAGCATTAGCTCAGTGGTTCTGGTGCCTTCCAAGCGCAAGGTCCTGAGTTCGATCCCCGGTAACCACATACAATGCTGGGCATGGAGACTCACGCCCACCAACAATCGATACCACATACCACAGTGCCGGGCGTGGTGGCTCATGCCTGTAATCCCAGCACTCGTGAGGCAGAGGCAGGATTGCTGAGTTCAAGGCTTGCCTGAGCTACATAGTGAGCTCAGGGCCAGCCTAAACTACAAAGTGAGATCCTGTCTCAAAAAAAAAAAAAAGATATGATTTAACATTGAAAAAGTCATTAAAAAACCAGATAGCTAAGGACACAAAAAGGTAGAAAGGTCTACTGAGAGGGAAAAGGCCTGAGAAGTCAAGGAAAGGAGGTTCTTATACTTGATATGAGACAGTTTATCTTCTCTAGCTCCTCAGGATTAAATAGGTGAAACATGCATCAGTAAAGTCTCTGGGCCAATTCCAGGCATAAAGTCTAACAGTGACCAAGAGATGGAGGGAGGCACAAGGGAGTCAGGAAAGTAAAAAGAACGAAGATGTGTTATGCACATATATAAACTCTATGAGCAGTGTAATCATTATGTACTGGAAATGTGCTAATAAAAAAAAAGATACAAAGGCATTCAGAATACCATCAGTAACACAAAAATTTCTAGGAGCCAAGAACAGTCTCTTGCTCATGGGGAAAATAATGTCCCAGAGAATGCATTAAGAGCAGAAAAAAGGTGGGAGTAAAAGTTCTACAGAACCAAATCCTGGGCAAAAGAAAAACTGAAACAAGGAAGAATAGGTGGTAATATCCCACTTCTAAACAAGGCTGTCAAATTTAGGACTGGGAGAGTTTGTCAAAAGCCTTCTAGAAGCATAAATCCTTGAGAAATATAAGGGATCCAGATGAGAACCCATTTTAGAGATCATAAATATGAACCCTACACTTTTTAAGATGAAAGAACTATACAGATGATTCATATGTTTTTGAGGTCAAAGAGATATACCAAATACAAACCCATCCTGAATAGAATGGTAGACCAGCTGGCCTTCAATAAAGGCGAAATGGTGTGACAGACTTGTCAAAAGGATCCACATTATGACTGGTTGACAGGCAACCTGAATGATACTACCTGAGGCCAAGGATGCCAAATATAAACGGATTTTGACCATTTCTCCTTGGGTCTGGAACAGAAACATACGGTGAAAGTTGGGTGTTTCAAAGGTAGAAGGTAGAAACCTTCCTGACGAAGATTAAAGGATCTAATACGGGACAGAAGACGCCCAAGGGGGCCAGGGGAGAGAAGAGAATGCTCTGTGTGCTAGAATTGGAGGGAAGATGTATCAAGAGCTAAGATGTATCATCCACTAGGAAACAAGAAAAGTCAATTAGAAGGGAGGTAAAGAGGTTTCTCCTGGAGGGCCAGGACAACGGAACCAGGCGCAATTATGCCCTATTATTTACTTGTTTCCTCGGTGCTGGGTGTAAAAGAAGGTATAACAGAGGGTTGAAAAATAAGGAGTGGATCCCAGAGGTTTTCCCTGGGGACTGCGGGTGGGAAAACTAGTCGAAGGTTCTAAGGGTCAAGACAGCCCTAGAAGCTCGATCCCGCCCCTCTCCTCTCCCCTGCTCCGTCTGGGGCTAAGGGGCTAACGCGGGTGTCCCCGGTTGGCGCGCCGCCTCACCTTGTAGAAGGCCCCGTTGGAGCCACGCACCTCGACGGGCAGTCCCGGCTCCACATCCCCCCCAGAGGCCAGGCCGCCCATGGCGCCGCCACTGCCTCCGACGGCGGCGGCTGCAGCAGTGCTTTGAGTGCGGACGGGGCCGGGGCCCCGGCGTCTCCCCGGAGGGGGAGCCGGAGGGGGAGCCGCAGGAGGCGGGAGTCGGGCCGGCCCCACGGCGGCCCTGCCACAGCCAACGAGCAGGGGGCCGGGGCCGGGCCGCTCCCCGTCCGCCGCTGCCGCCTTGGTCTCCGCCACCGTGAGGGAAACGGCCGCCGCCGCCGCTGCCTTCGTCACCTCAGCTTCCGCCCGCTGCCGCCGCCTCCCCCGCTGCTGCCTCAGTCCCGGAACCGTTCCTGCCGCTGCCGCTCCACGGCCTCCACCTCCCCCTACAGCCGCCACCACCGCCGCCGCCGCCTACTGCGCAGGCGCACCGGGCTCACCCGCCCGCCGCGCGCTGGGCCCGAAGGCCACGGCGCAGGCGTCAAAGCCGACGACCCGGCTCGCGCCAGCCAGCGCATCAAGGTTTCCACACTCCCATCCACTCTCTCACGCCCCCTCCTGGTCGCTTCCTCGCGCTTGCGCAGAACAAAACGAGCGCTCTTTCTTCGCTATCCCACCACTCCACCGCCTCTATTTCTTCCTTTCCCCGCCCCACAACACTGAGAACTGACCAATCATGGGCAGGGGGGTGCGCTCTCTCCTGCGGATTGGCCTTCAATTGCCCTGAACAGGCCCTACCCCACCTCCATCAGTCACTTCACCTCCGGGTTTGAGCACGTTAGCGGTGGGCATGCGCCTGGTTGACTGCTTGGTCACTTTCCCCACCTTTGTCTTTCTCGGTGCGCACGCTCCAAAGGAAAAGGAGTCCTCTAGAAGCGAAAAAAAATACCTTGTGCGCATGCGCCGGGGGTGGGGGACATTGCCTTCTGTGCTCAGGTGTAGACTAGCTGGATGCCATGGGAGGTTTGAGTGTCGCTGTTCGTGGCTTGAAGAGATTGTAATATAATGAAAGCGTAACTTTAAGCCGATCCGAAAAGCAGGCGCAACAAGCTTCGATATATAAATGCTGAGGAAATTAAAATTAAGAAAAATTTTCACTGGGCGTTGTGGCGTACGTTTGTAATCCCAGCACTCGGGAGGCTGAGCCAAGAAGATCCTCGCGAATTCAAGGCCAGTCTGAATTACACAGCGCGAACCAGTCTCAAAAAAAAAAAAAGTGCAGTAAAGATACTAGTATTAAAACTTGGAGTGTTTGTGTGTGTGCATGTGTACTGAGGATTGAACACAGAGTTTTGTGCATGCTAAGCATGCATTGTGCCGCTGAATTATACCCCCAGCCGAATTTCAGATTTGGTAGATGTTAATAAAATACCATAGACATCATAGCTATCTGCATTTAATAATTTAGAAAATATTTACTGTGATCCAATGATTGGCTGAGAAGGATACAATGGCAAGACATGGTCTCAAGGAATTCATAATACATTGGGAAAGAATATAAATGCAAAGAGTTCAATTAATAATGTAGAAAAAATGACCAGTGATAGAGGGGAATCATAGAATCCTTTTGTGTTTTTGTTTGTGGGTTTTGTTATTGTTATTTTGTTTTGCTTTGTTTTTTGAGGCTGGTTTCAAACTTATTGCAATGCTCCTTCCTCAGCTGTGATTACAAGAGTAGGCCTGTACCACTACGCCCAGCAATCCTCCTGCCTCTGTCTCCTGATCCATAAGGCCTGGCATTGTGGTATGTGGTACTGACTGCTGGTGGGTGAGTCAGCACTGCTGATATTGTTGTATGTGGTTTCCAGGATTGAACAAGGTACCTTGTGCTTGATAGGCAGGTACCAGAACCACTGAGCTAAATCTCCGGCCCCAGCCCTTTTTATTTTTATTATTTTTATTTATCTATGTATGTATGTATGTATGTATGTATGTATTTATTTTTTGAGACAGGGTCTCGTTTTGAAGTTCAGGCTGGCCCTCAGCTCACTATGTAGCCCAGGCAAGCCTCGAACTCAGCAATCCTCCTGTCTCTGCCTCCCAAGTGCTGGGATTACAGGCGTGAGCCACCACACCCGGCTCTATGTATTTATTTTTTGTGGTACTGGGGATCAAACTCAGGCCCTTGTGCATCCAAGGTTGGCGTGGTACCACTTGAGCTAAATCCCCAGCCCAGCCCTTTTTATTTTTTTTTATTTATTTATTTTTTTGGAGACAGGGTCTCGCTTTGTAGTTCAGGCTGGCCCTGAGCTCACTATGTAGCCCAGGCAAGCCTCTGTGAATTTAGCAATCCTCCTGTCTCTGCCTCCCCAGTGCTGGAATGACAAACGTGAGCCACCACGCCCGCCCGGCACTGTGGTATATGGTATTGATTGCTGGTGGGCGTGTCACCACGCCCAGCATTCTATGTGGTTACCGGGATCGAACTCAGGACCTTGCACTTGCGAGGCAGGCACCAGAACCACTGAGCTAAATCTCTGGCCCTATTTTTTTTTTTTTTTTGAGACAGGGTCTTGCTTTGTAGTTCAGGCTGGCCCTGAGCTCACTATGTAGCTCAGGCAAGCCTCGAACTCAGCAATCCTCCTGCCTTTGCCTCCCGAGGGCTGGGATTACAGATGTGAGCCACCACGCCCACCAGTCGGCACTGTGGTATGTGGTACTGATTGCTGGTGGGCGTGAGTCTCCACGCCCAGCATTGTATGTGGTTACCGGATTGAACTCAGGACCTTGCGTTTGTGAGGCAGGCGCTGGAACCACTGAGCTAACCCTTCGGCCCATCCCGGGTTATTTTTTTAGTTTTTCAAAACAGGGTCTCACTGTTTAGTACAGGCTGCTCTCAGCTCACATTCTTCCTGTTTCAGTCTCCCAAATGGTAGCATTGGTTACCATGTCTGGCCTGGCTTGTATTTTTCACAAATTAAAATTATTTCACTTTTTGGTGCCAAGTATTTTACCCAGAGCATATTACATGCTAAGCATATGTTCTCCCACCGGGTGTATATCCTGCCCTAAGATTTGATTTTTTTTTTTTGAAACAGGGTCTTGTTTTGTAGTTTAGGCTGGCCCTGAGCTCACTATGTAGCCCAGGCAAACCTTGAACTCAGCAATCCTCCTGCCTCTGCCTCCCGAGTGCTGGGATTACAGGCGTGAGCCACTAAACCCCGCATTGTGGTATGTAGTACTGATTGCTTGTGGGCATGAGTCACCACACCCAGTATTGTTCTATGTGGTTACTGGGGATCAAACCAGGGACTTTGATCTTGCTAGGCAGGCACCAGAACCACTGAGCTAAATCTCTGGCCCTGATGATGATGATTATTATTATTATTATTTTAAACAGGATCTCACTTTGTAATTCTCAAACACTGGGATTTTAGGCGTGTGAACCCACACCTGGCTCCTGTCATTTTTAATGGTGCATATGTTCCTTTTTGTTTGTTTTGAGACAGGGTCTTGCTTTGTAGTTCAGGCTGGCCCTGAGCTCACTATGTAGTCCAGGCAAGCCTTGAACTCAGCAATCCTCCTGTCTCTGCCTCCCGAGTGCTGGGATGACAGGCGTGCGCCACCACGCCCAGCACTGTGGTATGTAATATTGATATCTGGTGGGTGTGAGTCTCCATGCCCAGCATTGTATGTGGTTACTGGAGATCGAACCAGGACCTTGTGCTTGTGAGGCAGGCGCTGGAACCACTGAGCTAATCCTCCGGCCCCATAACTCAGGCTGTTTTTGAACTCACAGTTATCCTCCTACCTCAGCCTCTAAGTGCTAGGATAACAGGAGTGCATC
Organism: Thryonomys swinderianus; assembly: GCA_004025085.1. Lineage (NCBI taxonomy): Eukaryota > Metazoa > Chordata > Mammalia > Rodentia > Thryonomyidae > Thryonomys > Thryonomys swinderianus. Next base: position 7,527 of record PVIC010049513.1, on the reverse strand, counting down.
ACTACCATTTGAAAAGAAAACAGGCCAGGCTCAGTGATACAGGCCTACTATACTGGCAGTCGGGAGGTTGAAGCAGAAGGACTACTACAAATTCAAGGACAGCCTAGATTACATACTGAGGTCCCCGCCCCACTGCCACAAAGCAACAGGGGAAAAGTAGCTAGCTGAGCTTCTCCCCAAATATCAAAGATTAAACCAGTCCCTTTACAATAGCAATATCCCTGGTTCTTCTTTTTATTTTATTTGTTTATTTGTTTGTTTGTTTATTTGTTTATTTATTTATTTTTTTGAGACAGGGTCTCGCTTTGTAGTTCAGGCTGGCCCTGAGCTCACTATGTAGTTCAGGCAAACCTGGAACTTAGCAATCCTCCTGTCTCTGCCTCCCGAGTGCTGGGATTACAGGCGTGAGCCACCACGCCCGGCACTGTTTTATTTTTTATTTTTAGACATGGTCTACCTAAGTGTCTAGGTTGGGGTCAAACTTGTATTTCTCCTACCTTAGTCTCCTAGTGTGCTGGGAGTACAAACATGTTCCACCATGGGTAACATTTTCCTTTTATATTCTCTTTTCCTTTTCCTTTTTTTCTTTTAGACAGGATCTTTCTTTGTTGCTTAGGCTGGCCCACAACTCTTAACCTCAAGCCATCCTCCTGCCTTGGTCTCCCCAGTAGTGGGCCACTAAACCCAGTTTGTTGACTGATTTGTTAAAGGTTGCGCTAGTGTGAGCCTTCCCCGTGCCTCTCAAAACTGACACCAGGGGGCAGCCCAGTGTCTCTCTGTTGAGTTGCAGGACTGCCTTGGTCATGGATCTGCCACAGCTCAGTCAAGACCTTTTTTTGTCTTTGGGCTCCAAACAAAACCAACCAACTTAATATGTCAAGCCTGTCCCCTCACTCTTCTATATTCCACAGGCCAGAACCAACATTCTGGCCCTTAAGGTCAACATCATCTTGGGCACCCCTTTCCTCTGGCTTCCTAGCTGTCCCAGCCAGTGTCAAAGCACCATCCCCTGACCTGAATATACAAAAAGAGTTTTGAGGCATGGGGGTACAGCTGCAAACCCAGCACTTGGAAGGCAGAGGCAGGAGGATCACCATGAGTTCAAGACCAGCCTGAGCTACACAGCAAGACCCTATGTGACAAAACAATACAAAATAACAAAAACAAAAAACCAAGAAGGGTCTTGAAGTCTTTGGAACTTATCACCTCATTAAATGTTCCAGGTGGAGATGTTGACACACATCTGTCATCCAGCTACTTGAAAGCCTGAGGCAAAAGGATAGCAAGTTTGAAGCTAGCAAAGTCAATATACCAAGACTGTCTCAAAATGTTTAAAAGAAAAGGTTTAGTTTAGTGGGTTTGATCTCCAGTATGGAAAAATAAATGAAAACCTCCTCTACCAAAAACATCAGGGAACAAGTAATTCTCATTTATTTTTCACTCTAGGATGGCCTCTCCCACAATTCTGCTTTCTGTCCTCCAGGAATTTTCCTCCAGGAGTCCTGTGTGTCAGTGTCTCTGAGAAGTACTTGAGCAGGTGGAGACAGAGATGCTCCAGTGGACAGAGGTCCCCAAGGAATGGCATCACCTTCCTGCTAATTTCTTCATCGCCTCCCCTTCAAAGCGGAAGACACGCCAGCCCTCTGCTTGCGACAGATCTTGGGCTCCTAGGACCTTGTACAAGTCCATTGCCCTCTTGTTCCACTCCAGAACAGCCAGGCGGAACTGGGAGCAACCCTGATCCAAGGCCGCCTGTGGAGAAGACATTACTCACTGTCCTGGGGTCAAAATAAAGACTGCCCCACTCTCCCTTTAATGGGGAAGCCTCTCATATTCTGGGTTTTTCAGGGCTTTCATTGTAGCTCCCATTTCTCTGCTCACCTCAGCCACCTTTTTTATTATTTTGGAACCAATCCCTTGACCTGTTTGGGGAGAAAGGGACAAAAGAACTATTGTATGAGTTGAAAGCAATCAGAAAAGCCCATGGGCTATGATCGGGGGAAGAGAAGGGTGGGGGCCTGCGGGGTTGCTGTGTTCACTCTGGTCTTGGCCCCTTCCCAGTACCCCGGTATTCTGGCATCACATAGATGTCTTCCAGATAAACGTTGCGACCACTCCATGTGCTGTAGATGAAGTAGTACAGTCCATAGCCCACAATGCAGGGCCCTGGGAAGGAGAGAAAAGAGGGGTAAGGCCTCTCTCTGTAACAGTGGGTGGGAGTCCCCCTAAAGCCGACTGCAGAGGTGCTCTTACCCTGTCTCTCCGCAGGTCCTGGAAGAATCTCTGCTACCAAACAGTGATAGAAAGGATTCTCTCCAAAGCCATCTGCTCTAAGGGCTACAGAGATTGGAGATGTGACAAAGAGACACAGAGAGAGGACCTGGCCGTCTGCCCAGCCAGGAGCTGCTGCCCAGGGAACCATGGCTCATTTCTTCCCCAATGCCCGAGGGCTAAGCATCTACCTTCTTCACTGATCTTCACCTGATCCGAGAGTTTCTCATACTCAGCCAGTTCCTATAGTGGTGGGATGAGCTGGGGATGAGCTGCGGTCAGACCAAGGCCCCCGTTTCCCTGTCCTGCCCTTGCTTGTTCCACCTTCCACCCCCCAACTCCGACGGCGCCGCCCCGACACCCTCTCTCTCACGCTGCTTTCTTCACCTGAATGAGCCTCAGGATGTCTCCACAGTCTCCCTCCTTGGCTGGTCGGATCTGCACGAAAGCCATCGGATCCCCACTGTGTGGACCACAGAGAATGACCTCCACTTCCGTTCCGTAAGGCTGGACAAAGGACCTAGAAACTCGGATTCTGAAAAACCGGGACGGAGGAAGAGCGGAAGGGCCACGGGTTCCCTCCCAGTCAGACTCTTGTGCTGCCCGGCAGAACTGACAGAATTGTCCCGTCAGTGGTCTCACCGCGGAAACAGCCCCTAAAATCCGTCCCTGCGGGCGCTCGCCTACCAACCAATCAGCTTACAGAATAGGCGCAGCCTCGCTGCCCAGCCCCGCCTCTGACACCCGGATTTGAGACAGGGCTCAGGGCAAACATCAAACCCTGGTGTCAGCCTACAACGGCGATACTAGGCTCAAAAGTCATTCCTGAGATGAATCAACGAAGGCAGAGATTGGCTCTCCGGTTTAGCTTTCACTCTCTCCAATCACTCAGGCCCACCCAAAACCTGAGTGAGCCTCCAGAACACCCTGCTGTAGCACGTGTTTCCCACAGTTTTGTTTCGTTTTGAAGTGCTGGAGATCAAACTCTGGAAATCTAGGTTGATGTATGCCACCGAGCTACATCTCCTTTTTTTTTGAGACAGGGTCTCGCTTTGTAGTTCAGGCTGGCCCTGAGCTCACTATGTAGTCCAGGCAAGCTTCAAATTCAGCAATCCTCCTGTCTCTGCCTCCCGAGTGCTGGGATTACAGGCGTGAGCCACCAAACCCGGCACTGTGGGGTGTGGTGTTGATTGCTGGTGAGCGTGAGTCACCATGCCCAGCATTATATGTGGTTACTGGGATAGAACTCAGGACCTTGCGCTTGCAAGGCAGGTGCCAGAACCACTGAGCTAAACCTTCGGCTCTACATCTCCTTTTTTATACAGAAGCTAAACTCTATGTGTTTCTTCTCTCAGGAACACTTGTTTTATTGTTTTGGGTTTTGGTACCAGGGATCAAACTCATGACCTTGTGCTTGTTAGACAGGCACAGTGCCACTAAGCTACATCCCAGCCCCAACATTTATGTTTTAAAATGAGTCAGGGTGGTGAACCATGATGGCATCTGCCTGTAGTCCCAGCACTCAGGAGGCTGAGGCAGCAAGATCACTGCAACTTAGAGGCCATCCTGGACTAGAAAATGCAAAGACAGCCTGAACCACATATGTAGCAAGATCCTGCTCAAAAAAACAAAAAAATAAAATAAAATATATCAGGGTCTACTGGTAGACCACTAGGCTGATAAGAGAGATTACTGGGAATAGTAAGGACAGGCCCCTTTTTAATATCTATCAAGTTACAGGCAGAGACAATACATTCTTGTGAGACAAGCCTCAGAAGTCTTGGCAAACTGGAGGAGTCCAGACCAGATACTGGGCCCTGTGCCTGCGTTATCAGTTACCCCAACTCACAGCCTCCCATGAAGAAAGAACTATTTTTCCCACTTGACAGATCAGGACACTAAAGCACAAAGGTGAGGTGATTGCTCAAGGTCTCTCAGCCACTTCTCATTTCCAGCCTTGCTCAGAGCAGCTCCTTTCCTCCCCAGGCACAGGTCAGGCTCTAGGCAGGCGTGGGGAGAGGGAGATACTGCCGGCTCCCAGCTCAAAAACTTCTCTGCTGTGGGGGATGGTAATGAGGGACTCTGCCCCCTTTTGCATTTGCCTTCAGAGGGGGCCACAGGGTCAGTGTCCCTGTCTGTGGCCCTGTCCTTCCAGGGGCAACCTTTACCCCTCCAGTACCCATATATGAGGCTGCCTACACCCACTCATTCTCCTCATTTTGAGCCACAGTTTGGAGTGCAGCTGACTATGGAGAACAGAGGTCTACTAGCCATCTCATACTGGCTACTGCTGCTGCTGGTGCTGCCGCCACCTTACCAGGGATGGGCCTTGAGACAGATTCTCCCTGCCCAGGTATTGAGGGTTGAGGGTCCTTAGGCCATGTGTGTTTAAAGGAGCTGTACTTCGGCTCTGTCCTCTTCTCTCTTTTCTCTTCTGGCACTGTAGCAGCATCTCTCTCTGTCTCTCTCTCTCTCTCTCTGTCCCCATCTGTCTCTGTCTCTTTCTCTGCCTTTTGTGTGACTGTCTGTCTGTCTGCCTGTGTCTTTGATACGTCTTTTGTCCAACTGGTTTATTTTTTCTTTCTCACAGAGGGCCCGAGACTCTCCTGCCAGGCACCTCAGCAGTGGCCCAGGACAACAACCTGTTGCTGTCATGACCTTTGACTTCACCAGAATCAATAAGTACCGTCTGGACTCCAGTCCCAAGACCCTATCTGTCCCTGCTCTTCCTCTTTTCCTGTCTCCCTGCCCGCTCTCCCTGAATTCTATCTCCTCCACCCTCAAAGTTTCCACCACACACACACACAGTCTTTCTTCCTGCTATGACCTTCTAGAACGTCCTCTTCCTTTGAGTTTCGCACCTGGGATCCAGAAGGAGTGATTTTTTATGGGGACACCAACACTGAAGAAGACTGGTTCATGTTGGGACTGCGGGATGGCAGGCTTGAGATCCAAATGCACAATCACTGGGCCCAGCTAACTGTGGGTGTTGGCCCTCGGCTGGATGATGGAAGATGGCACCAGGTAAGAGAGCGCTGCTGCTAGGGGGAGGGCTGTCTTAGCTTTCCTTTTTCTTTTTCTTTTTTTTTTTTTGCAGTACTGGGGATTGAACTCGAGCCCTTATGCTTCCAAAGTAGGCACAATACCACTTGAGCTAAATCCCCTGCCCTGGGCTGTCTTATCTTGAGCTATTGTGAGGAAGAGAATAGAAGCAAGTGCCTGTGCATCACTTTGCCATTGTTATCTCATCCCAGCTACATGATAAATAAGTGGCAAGGTCTGAAGAAGCCAGTGATACTAGCTGCATCTTCAAGCTCATGTTTTTTCAGCCGTACGGGGCACAGGAGAGTGGTGGCCCAGGCCACTACTGCTGTCGCTTCTCATCTCCTTCCATAGGTGGAGGTGAAGATCTCTGGGGATTCAGTGCTACTGTGGATGGACGGGGACGAGATGCTGTGCCTGAGACAGGTGTATGGGTCCCTAGACGACCAACCACAGCCCCTCATAAGGATTGCACTGGGGGGACTGCTCTTCCCTACCTCCAACCTCCTGTTGCCGGTAACTACATTACAGGGGTGAGAATGAAAGCCACACCAGAGGAATCTAAGTCAGGCTTCTGAAAGAGGAAATAGAACGCCAGCTGCAGGAGGAAGCAAGATGCTCGTGTCTCAGAGGGCAACTACCTGAAGGCAGAAATGAGGACACTAGGCTTTTAATGTCCTAACTCTGATTGGGACATCCTGCCTCTCCTTCACTCCCTCCAGCTGGTCCCTACCCTGGATGGTTGCCTGCGCCGGGAGAGCTGGCTGGGCCAGCAGGCTCAGCCCTCAGCCTCTGATTCCAGGGGCCTCAGAAGCTGTAACATGGAGTTGCAACCTGGGCTGTTTTTCCCTCCAGGGACACGTGCTGAGTTCAGTCTCCAAGGTAGGCTACATGGAGTCTAGTTTTTCTTCTCTGGCCAGTTCTGTCTCCCTCTTTTCCAGCATTAGGCACTCCTCTCTGTGAAGCCTCAGGCCTGAGGGTTCAGGCTTCAGGAGGATAATTTCTTCCCCCAGACACTCCCCGGCCTCACACAGAGCCCTGGGCCTTCTCTCTGGACCTGGGTCTCAAACTGGCAGCTGGATCAGGTCACCTCCTTGCCCTTGGTGCACGAGAGAACTCTTCCAGGCTCAGCCTTCACCTTCAAGATCAAGTAAAGGGGAAGGGTGGATGTTGCTGGCACTCAGGGAAGCCTGGATCAATGAGACAAGGAGGAGGGAGCACCAAGATTTCAGTAACAGGAAAGGTTAACTAAGTGGTGGCTCACACCTCTAATCTCAGCATTCTGGGAACATAAGAAAAGAGAATCTCAAGTTCAAACCCTACCCGGGCAATTTAGTGATTTAGTGACACTGTCTCCTTGCCAAAAAGAAAATTTAAAAAGCTCAGAGTGAAAGATGTCAGTTCAATCCTTAATAGCAAAAAGAAATAGAGAAGGAAAGAGGAAGGCTTAAACTGGGGAGGAGAAGAGGGCAGAACGAAAGTGTAGCTCATTTAAACACGCAAGGTTTAAGTCCAGGAAGAACCCAGGGACCAGGCTTGAAGCTGCCCATAGCTAGTAAACAGCTTTTCCTTACCTTGCTTGGTTGCGGGTGGGGATGGTGTCCTAAAAGGGTCCAGTGAGGATCATGGGGCAGGATGTAATGGAGAGAACAAACAGTAGGTGGGGACTTGCCGAGAGCAAGGGGTGGGGCCAAGAAGAGTAAGTGAGGCTCTGCCTTTCTGGTCCGGTCCCCTTTCACTGCAGACGTTGGTGCTGTCCTCTGGGGCGGGGCAGAGACTGGAGCTGCCCTTGGCCTTGGGACTCCCTCTTCAGCTGAAGCTGACCGCATCCACAGTGATTTTAAAGCAGGGGTCAAAGACCGAGGTCTCCTCTCTGCCTTCTGAGAGCTTTGCCCCTGTTCTCAAGCTCTGGACCCAGGCACAGGGCCGCCTCTTTCTGGGTGCTTTACCAGGTAAGAGAATGGTGTTGGAGTCCTCAGCACACCGAAAGAGCCAGTAAAGGAATGAACTCAACCTGAAAGGGAAGAAATCTCTTTCTTCCCTTTCAAATTGGAGAAGGAAGAGGGCATAAGAAAGGGGGGTACTCAGTGGTACAGCGTTTGCTTAACTTGCATGAGGCCTTGGATTTTATCCCCAGCACCTCAGTAAAAGGAAAAATAAGGGCAGGAGATTTAGCTCAGTGGTCCCAGTGCCTAGCAAGTGCAGGGTCCCTGG
>PVIC010049512.1:0-13134 GCA_004025085.1 Thryonomys swinderianus | reverse complement strand
CCCACCAGCAATCAATACCACATACCACAGTACCAGGTGTGGTGGCTCACGCCTGTAATCCCAGCACTCGGGAGGCAAGGCAGGAGGATTGCTGAGTTTGAGGCTTGCCTGGGCTATATAGTGAGCTCAGGGCCAGCCTGAACTACAAAGCGAGACCCTATCTCAAAAAAAAAAAGAGTAAAAGGTGAGAACCAGAGATTTAGCCCAATGGTTCTGGTGCCTACCAAGTAAGTGCAAGGCCCTGAGTTCAATCTCTGGTAACCACATACAACAATACTGGGTATGGTGACTCACACCCACCAGCAATCAGTACCACATACCACAATACCAGGCATGGTGGCTCACACCTGTAATCCCAACACTCGCAAGGCAGAGGCAGGAAGATTGCTGAGTTTGAGGCCTGCCTGGGCTACATAGTGAGCTCAGGGCCAGCTTGAAGTAAGAATGAATAACATTAGATTCTCCTTCCTAGTAATTCCCTCACCAGTGAGCCATTTGCTATTGGTTCCTCCATGAATTTTTCATTATCTTTTTTAATTGAATTATTTATTGGTACATTTTATATACAGCTCACAATCACACTCAGCATTGGAGAATTTGCACCAGTAAATGACATGAGTTAATTCTCATTTTTACCCATATCCCTACCCACCTCACAACCCCCCACTTCCCATATACATGTTCTTTCTTGTTCTTTCCAAATCATATTTATTCTTTCCCCTTATTGTGTTCCCCCACCACATTCCCTTTGAATATTTTCTATTTCACAAAATCTATCATACATTCTAGAACTCATTTACATCTACAGGTTCTTATACAAAAGAAAAGATACATATTTACATATCTGGGATCTATTTATTTCACTTATTAGTGTGTCCTCAAGGTGTATCCATTTGCACATAAATGAATGAAACTTGTCATTCTTTATGGCAGAGTAATACTCCATTTTATTTTTTAAAAACACACATCTTTAGTCTCCAGTTGATGGGCATCTGGGTTGTTTCCAAGACTGGGCTATCACAAACTGAGCTGCTACGAACATGAGTGTACATATGTCTTTACAATATGATTGTTTTAATTCCTTTGAGTATATTCCTAGCAGGGGTATAGCAGAGTCAAATGGGACCTCTAATTCTAGTTTTGTGAGGAATCTCCACAATGGTTGCACAAGTGTATAATCCTACCAACAGTGGAGAAGGGTTCCTTTCTCCCCACAGCCTTGCCAGCATTTATTGCTGGTTGATTTTGCCTCTATTTGTAAACCATAATCTGATATAGAAAAGAGTCTGTTTTGTTCGTAACTACAGGGAATAGTAATGTCTGTTTTGTTGTTTGGTTATGCTTCAGGAGCAATTCCAGTCCTCCCAGTGCACCCTGCTTCATCACAGTATTACTGGCCGCTTGGGTAGCATATTACTGAGTGTTACTCAGCACCCTTCACCTGCAGCGAAATGACACATGGTGTTCACTTCCCATCTGAGAGAAGGAAAAGAAATGAAAGGGTTTGGATGATTTAGACAGATACAGGTGGGGTCAGAGTTCTCTCCGGCCCCACAGCAGCCCAGACCCTTGCCGCTGAGCCCACGGGGTCTGGAATGACCACACCAGAGCCTTGCTGTTCTCTGCTTAGGGAACACAGAAGGGTCCCAAGAGCTGACCCCACCACCACCACCACCATCACGTGTGGTTCTTGAGCTGCAGTTGCTAGGAAGGGACTCAGGAGGGAACAGAAAGCCAGTGTCGGAACTCTCCCTAAGCATTGCCTTAGGTCTTTATCCAAATTCAAGTTAACAGGTTTGTTGTCTTTTGTGTTTCTCCAGCTTCCAATCGTTGAAAAGATAAGAACTATTGCCCGGGCTGTCTATGGAGCCAAGGATATTGAACTCTCTCCTGCAGCACAATCCAAAATAGATCGTTATACCAAACAGGTAAAAGTCCCTTCAGGGAAATAATTCACTTCGGTACTCAAAATACTTCAACTTGAGTACTGGTGGGACATGTTTATTAATGTTCCACAGGATTAAGTCTCAAGTAGCAGCTTGGTAGCGTGTGGCCGTGTTTGGGACCATGTGGTGAGGGTGTGTCCTCTGACACAGCCATCGCTGGCTTCTGAGATCCTGGGTATATGGTGTGTGTTGTCTAGTCCCGCTCACTCTGCCAGAGACTTTGAAACAGCCCCTTGCTCTGAAGCTGTGGAATCTGACATAGAAGATCGGGTTGTTTTTTGGTTTTTGGTTCTTTTGTTTTGTTTTATTTTGTTTTGTTTTCTTTTTGAGCCCTGGGCCTTTGTACTGAACTATATCCTAGCCACTTTTTTTTTTTTTTTTTTGAGACAAGATCTCACAAAGTGGCTAAATTGCCCAGGCTGGGCTCAAACTTCTTATGCACCTCACCATCTTGGCCTGACAAAGGCAAGTGGAGACCCAGCCATGAAGGTGGCTGTGATCCAGCAGCAGTAAGCCACCATCCCGCCCTGTCCTGGGTGTTGTCGCCCCTCTCCGCTATGGGGTGGGCAGCTACCCTGACCGAGAGGCACAGCTGGGTGCACGGAGGTGGCAGTGCAAGTGCTTCTACACATTCCTTAATCCTGTCTGTAAACCTGTGATATTTTGATACATACTGTCAGTGATGACTCAGACGTTTTCCCAGGTTTGGTCAGATTGTCAGCAGCTCATTTTTTGGGAAGTTTCTGTATATGTTCTAGGCTTTTCCCCTAAAAACTGTTCCTAAATTTTGCTGGGCACACTGGCATTGTTCTGTGCTGAGATTTCCAGTTGTGTACGATGAACCTAGTAAAATAAGGAGATTGTCCTGAAGTGTGGGGTGTTATTCCCCTTCATGAGTTTTTAATAATGTGACATTGGACTGTCATGTATACCAATATTAAATTGTTTTTAGTTCTTATGTTGTTTTTTTAGTCTTAAATTATTCTTTATGAAGTAATATGTTAATGGTATGTGGCCCTTAAAAATATTTCTCCTGGCAGATATTTATCAGTTTGTAGAAATTATTTTAATATCTGACCAATCTCCAAAATTACAGGCACCATTTCCAAAGAACATGTCAGTCCATAAGAGAACGGCTTTCAAAAAGAACTTGATAATGCAACTGATAATAGTCTAAAGCATTGCAAATACTTAGGGGGTTGAATCATTAGAGCTCCCACCTGAGTTACATTTGAAGACTGCCTTCCTTTTATGTCTGTCTACAAAGGGGATATTTCCCAAAACTTATGTGTCAAGTATGTGATGGCAATTAATTAGTGACGTCTCCAAAGGAACACTATGTGCCATTTAATCACAAGCAGGCTTCAGAAACACTGTCCTTTTTGTGAGGCACTGCATGTGACTTCCTGCCCTTTCACCTTTAGAACTCTTGGGTCAGGCATCGACTTTGGTCCTTAAAAAATAAGAGGTTTAGAAAGTGACCTCATCTTAGTTGCTATAATGTAATCACAGATCAGATAGCCATGATTCATAAACCAGCACAAAGGGCCCTTTGCTTCCTGCAGGACTCCAAGAATGAGTGAGCATCTTGACTAAGAGCCTCATTACAGAACCTTTCTACAGATTACCTTTCTAGTCCCAGATATTAATAGTCCTGGAAAGTGGTTTCTGCAGCTGCTGTCCCTGTGGTGCCTAAAAATAGCCTTGCTTTTTTTCTCTACACAGATCATAAACCCACCTCCTCTTAAATAAGAGGCCCTTCAAACCTATAAACAGTAGACCCCACAACCTGCTCAGTAGTGGCTGCGTCCAGATGAGTGCTTACCCCAAATTTCTTGCTCAGTGAACAGGTGGAAGCAGTGTTTACTGGCCAACGTGTGATTGTGATTGCTGTGGACACTTATGAAATGCGAATGAAAACAAGGGCAGAGCCCAGCACTTATGTCTTTGAACATGTTTCCCTTCCTTTCTTACAGGGCTTTGGAAATTTGCCCATCTGCATGGCCAAGACCCACCTCTCTCTGTCTCACCAACCTGAGAGGAAAGGTGTGCCGAAGGATTTCATTCTGCCCATCAGCGACGTGCGGGCCAGCATAGGGGCTGGGTTCATTTACCCTTTGGTGGGAACGGTGAGTGAAAAAGAGGCTCCAAAGCCTCCCTGTTCTGTTGTGTTGCCTGGAACCCTTGTGTTCTGCCAGCCCTTTGCGAATCATGCATAAAGGAGTAGTGAATGGTATTGGCTATTTTTCTAGTTGCTCTTCCACCAAAGGCTAAAACGAAAAGCTCTCTGCCGTCACAGTTCCAGGATTGTCTTTTTTCAGAGGATGTGTTCAGGATTCACTGAGTCATAAAATGGATTCCCCTCCTAGGAGAGAGAAGAGAGCAACATGGAAGATCTGGTCTGTTGTTTAACTTGGTTGGTATAGCGCTGACCCTTTTTCCCATCGAGGCCCTCAAAATCGATATACTGTGCCAGGGTGAGGACAGTGGGGTGGCTGTTCATGCCAGCCACCCCTGTTCACCTCCTTCCTTGGCTTGAAAAGCTAGTGAACCACATGACTTCCCAATTGTGATGTGGTCACAGTGAGATGCAATGCTTTTGGGTGACCATTGTTATTTCAGCTTAACAATAGTATAATTTAAAGAGCAAACTACACGGTGCAGTGCAGGAAATAGGCAGACCTTCTGACTGCCCACAGGAGTGCTTCTGGAGGAGGTTTAGAGCCAAAAATGTCTAACTCGTCATCATTATTGTTACTGTTGAGAATGAAAACTGATCTGAGCCCAAACAGAAAACATACTGTATTTTTTTTTTTTTGTAATGAGCCATATGTCTCTATTAAGGAAAAAGTAATGGACAGACAGAAATTCTACCTTCGGTGTTTTATGTTTCATCTAATATTGTGCAAAAAGGCTTTGACCAAGCATGTCTTGTGTTCTTCCTGCACATGTGGGCTGGGGATTCTGAGCAGAGCAGGTGCGGGCAGCGGAGGCTTGGCCAGAGGTATCGAGTGCTTGTGCTGACTTCTGGACCCTCCACCCAGGAAGCAGCAACTAGTTCAGCCCAGAGTGGGCTTGGAGAGGGACTCAGTGTTCATAAAGCGCTAGACTTCAGACTGCAGCTCCCAGGCACAAAGTCCGTAGTGTCCCAGTGGTCCGATGCACTGAGAGATGGGGCGGGACCCAGCTGCTGAGGACCTGGAAAGCTGCCATCCCATGCACACTTGGGAGCCCCTAGAGGGTAGGAGAAAAATGTGGTCTGATTGGCATTTTAGGAAAATAGGTCTGACAGCAGACTGGGGACTATATAAAGGAAAAAGAACCAGACCAAGAAGATGGCCGGGACCAGAGAAAAAGATGGCCCACACTGGGCTACAGAAGTAGACGTGGAGAGTACAGGTGAATCTGAGACATATTTTTAAAGGTCAGCTCCTCTCAAGGGGATGGTGGAGGGAGGCCCATTCCAGCGGTGGCTCTGGGCAGCAATACCATCAGCCTTGTGAAGAGCATGGGGGATGGCAGACTGGCAGGGCCAGGAATGACAGCGTCGGGCAGCGTTAGAAGGGGTCACAGGACAGAGGAAGCACGCTTTGTCTCCACTGGAAACAGAGACAGCCCTCGGGAGAGAGGTAGGAAGGCGACTTTGTAAGGTTGTTTGTTTGCAGGGCTGGGGACCCTGCAGGTGAACCCCAGGGTCTCACGGGGCAGGTGCACATCCTCCCACAGAGCACAGCCCAGCCCGGCCGTGTGCGCTTTAAAAACATAGGGAAAGACGTGGCTCGGTGAGGGAAGACAAAACCCTAGCACAGGAGAGGGGAGAAGAAAAGGGAAGGTGATGCCTCCAAGTAAATAACAGCCCCCAAGGCTTCAGAAGGAACCACGGAGACATGAAAGTCTCCAGAGTCAGGGAAGCTGGGCACCTGGGGTTCCAGGTGGGAGAAGGGCTAGGCACACAGCATAGCTACAGGAGGAGCCTTCCAATAAAACAGATTCGGAATAGCACGTTCAGGGTGCCATTATGTCAGCGGTGTAGGACCCGGGATGGGGGCAGGGGGCATTGATGACAGGGAGTGAGCAAACTTTTAGGGGTGATGGAAATTCTGCTACACTTCAACTGTGATAGTAGTTCTATAGCTGTATCCATATATCCAGACTCACAGGACATTTTACTGTATGACTGGAGTAGACTGCAATTAACTAAAGTAGGTCCTACGCAGTGGTGCACCCCTGCAGTCCCATCTGTTTTGGAGCCCAAGGCAGGAGTTCAAGGGCAGCCTGGGCAACTTACGAGACTCCATTTCAAAACCAATGAGTACTCAGAAGAGCTGGTTATCATAAGTCATGGTCTGTCCTCTATTACTCTGGGCAGACAAATGCCTACTAGGAGTTCATTCATTCATTCATTCACTCGTTCCCACAGCCGCTGTGCAGACGGCACTGGGCTCCATCACAGCATAACACTTTCCCTGCCGCTCACAGCTCGCAGCTCACAGCTGATCCAGGTGGGTAACTGTGAAACCACAAAGAAGTGGTTTGAGCATTTTATAGCTACTAAATAAAAATCACAGTATAATTTAAAACCTCACCGAACAAATACATATACCAGTCACTTCACGCCCCCGTTTCCACCACCACATCCACTGCCACAGAACAGCCAGAACTGTTCTGTAAAACTCGAGTTCTGTCCCCCAAGGTTCGTGTCTGAACCCAGCCCGGCTGCTCGCTCCAGCCTCCCTTGCAGACTCACGGCTGACTAGCTAGAAAGCGAACGTGCCGCTCCGAGTGGCCCCGGAGACCTCGCCACAGCACCGGGCTTCCTGGCTGGGGCCGCCTGCGTCACAGTGTCACCTCCCAGCACTCGGGAGTTCCTCCTGTGACCACACACGGACACAGTGGGCGTCAGAGCACTGGGGTGAAACCTGCCAGCAACAATGGGCTGCGGAAAGGGAAGTAGAGGCTGACTAAAGAAGCTCCCGGAGGTCAGGAAACCTTCACTTGGAGGCGGTGACCTGCCCGGCTGCTTTCTATGACAAGGCCGGAAGCCTCTTGGGAACCAGCACATGCGCCCCAGAGACCAGGATCTCCTAATAAGGTTTGGTATTTACTTTGCCTTGACCCCATTCTGGGTCTTGTCACAGGCTGCTGAAATGCTTCTACCATTTATCACCATGTGAGAGATAGGATAGCAATTTCCTGCTGAGATGACCGAGGGAAAGGGGAATGGGGGACAGTGGGAGCTTGGGCACCTGCAGGTGGGAAAATTCTAGCCAAATGAATCACTTTGGTCCTTAGTCAGTCAAATGTGTGCCTGTGAGATACACAGATATCTGCTGCTCCAGAAGGGAGGACCCAGTGAGCCCTCTCCTCAGACGGGCCCTCCATTTTCCTGTATTCATTTAGCAGGTCAAAGGCCGAAAAACCTCATGGAGATGAACAAGCTCTCGATCTTCTCTCATAGGCCTTGTGATACATTCTGATAAATAAAATCAGACAAGTACACAGTGCTATGAGCTTCATAACAGAAGGAGCAATCCCCGCTTGGCAGGTTCTGGGAGGAGATAGAGAGCCCTTTTCCCTGGCTCCCGCAAAGGCCTGAGCCAGACGAGTCCCAGCACAGCCAGGTCTCTGCTAGAATAATGAAAAGCTCAGTGTGCCCAATGGTGAGAGACTCTGTGGGGTGACGCTGGAGTGTTCAGTTTGAGTTACGTCTTTCTCTCCTGGGCTGTCAAATCATGCTGTTTGCTCACTGCTCTAGTTGGCGCCAGTAATCACCAGCTAATTGTTGTAATGAATCCGTTCATTACTGTGGCGAACAGTCCACTGTAATGGACTTTGTAACAGTCCACCCTAGGCTTTTCCACAGAAGCCTGCAGTACCTGGTTTGCTCAGCACACGGACGTCTGAGACTTTGTAGTATTTTCCTTGTTGCTAAGTTTTCTCATTCCTAAAATAACTTTTCTCACTCCTACTAAGCTTCCTTTGTACTCTTGCCTCTTTTGGATGACATTGTCCTGGTATATCCTCTCCAGCATCTTCCTGCTAACTACAAGTTCCAGTACAAGATTCCTGACCAGCACAATACCACTTTTATAAAAAAGTGTTGATCAATGACAGATCTTTGTAATGGGGAGAAAAGAACAAGTAATTTTTTTTGTTTTAAGTTTCCAGTCCTCTGTTCTATAGTTTACCTTGTTACGGTATATTTTCAAAATTATCTCAAAGCTGTGGCTTCCAGAGTTCAGTAAAACTAATAGCTAGTAAGCCAGGTGTGATGGCATACACCTGTAATCCCAGTATTTAGGAGGTTGAGGCAGGAGGATCATTGCAGATTCCAGGCCAGACCAGGCTACATAGTGAGTTCAAGGCCATCCTCAGCTACATAATGAGACTCCCCATCTCACAAACAAAACTAATAGCTAATAAAACTTCTCAAAAAAAGTCTCATACCAAGAAAAAAAAAAGTAGGCAGTCTTTGTATTTCTGATGCTACTGTTTTAAGATTGTCTTTAAGTTTCTGTAATTTAGCAGCTCAGTTGAATCATTGGGCTCACACTTCAGGACGTAAAAATACTGATCTGTAAGCAAAGTAAATGGAATGATATCACTGGAAAGTGAGTTGAAGACCAGGAAGATGACTCCAAAGCCTTAGTATAGGACAGTGGTTTGATGAAGACCCCTTCCCTTCAGGTTTCACATACATCACTTTTATAACATGAAAACCCAATACACAGGGAGGTGATAAGCTATGATGTTTAACTCAGGCCAGGGAAACTGACACATGTGCAGCACGTGGGACTGGCCGGGTGCCATCGCCCTCCCTGGCCTGGCTGTCCTGTGGTGTTTCAACACCAGGAAGCCAGGACACTGAAGAAAGGCAAAAAGAGTGAGGCCGCTTCTATGAGAATGGGGCTCCAGAGTGTGGTATCTGCCTGTGCCGTGTTTGCTCACCCCAGATTCTTGCAAAAGAAATGCAGGACTTTCCTGGGTATTCATTAGTCCTGGGTCCTTTCTTGATTTCTGTTTGGGGGTGGAGAGAGGATGAGGGATCCTTTTGTTCTCAGGGGATTTCTTATACAGTGTTGTATTTTTAAAACAATTGGCAAAGAGGGGTGTCCAACCAAGTTGGAATTCTAGCAGATGTTTGTTCAAGAGCAGTTTTTGGCCAGCTGTTTCCCTTTGATATCACACTTTAGCCATGAATGAGGGTTTACAAGAATTTAGGATATAAACTCTTCCTATTGACTGACACAGGACATAAAGTTCCACTATGATGGCTCTTGAAACAATTGGCTACAGTCTGGGATTCAGTAGTCTCACTGGTCTCCCAGAAGGGACTGAGCTGTCCTTTGGCATTTGTGTGGCAGTCAGTGCTACACAGGACATTTCTCGGGGACGGAGCATCTGACCCCATAGAGAGGTCGACTCTGCTTCTGTTTCTCACGCAGAGAAAAGCAGTGTCCTGTGGCTGAGGTGGCTGTGAGACCCAGCATCCCAGAGCAGGCCCTGCCTGTGCACCCGCCCCAACCTGAAGCCTTTCCAGGACCAAGGCTGAAAGATCAGCAGTAAACAGGCGATTTGTCCCACGAGCATGGCCCATGTCCTACTGGGGCTGACCTGGCCAGCCAACTCTCCACCCAGATCCCCATGATGTCATCACCCGCTGGACTGCAGGGGCGATAGGGAGTGGGCGATGCCACCCTCGCTGGTGCTGGTGGCTGAGAGTCGCTGGACTGGCCGAGGAGGTGGGGAAAAGAAAGCAGATCCCACCTTGCGGAGCCATGGCCATCTGGTCCTTTCTCACATTCCGCTCAGCTCATTGTGTTTGTCCTCCTCCCGTTCCCGTAGAAGCATGTGCTGAATGCTGAGGTGCCTGCTGGGGCAGGTTCAGGTCAGCCATGACGGGTTCTTTTCAACTCAGTGGGGTGCCTTTTCCCCTCATGATGGTACGCGTGGTGACACGGTCGCTCCACTCAGTTAGGCATGAAGGGGAATTCGCTCAGACCTTCTAGGTGTAAATCAAATGCACGACCCCTCACATTTTTCAGAGATTTATGGGCAGTTACATAGTGAGAAAATTAAACATTCACTCCTCACACTGCATTTTAAGTGAGACACAGAAGCAGTAACTTAGAAAGAGCTCACGGTGATGGGAGACCATGTGGAACTCCACCGGCCTGGAACATCCATCAGAGGCCTGCGGCGGTGTGTTTCTGAGAGGCCACCACTCCCTCCCTCTCCTTCACTCTGCTCTTCCTGCCTTCCCGCTCCCACTTGGCAGGTAGACAGAGAAACTCTGAGCTTATTGGACCAAGGTCTCTGCAAGTAGCCTTCTCATCTCCAGTGCCCCTCGGCCCTAAGCTAGGTGTGGTGGCGCACACCTGGAATCCTAGCACTCAGGAAGCTGAAGCAGGAGGATCTCTGTAGGTTAGAGGCCAGCCTGGATTCCATAGTGCCAACCTGGACAACACAATGAGTCTCTGTCTCAAAGAGAAAATAACATGCTCTTTGGCCCTGTCCGGGCTGACACCTGCAGTCTCTCTGGTGAGTTTGAAATAAAACAGGTTCAGCTCTGGCTTCCCTTTGTTTGTATCTCTGCATCCTCTAACCCCATTGCTCGGCTCCTGTGGATTTCCTTTTTCCCACCCGCATGCGTCCCTTTCCCCACAGCTCTTCCTTATCTCTTCATCAGAATTTCCTGCTTCTCTCAAACATGGCC
Source organism: Thryonomys swinderianus (assembly GCA_004025085.1). Classification (NCBI taxonomy): domain Eukaryota; kingdom Metazoa; phylum Chordata; class Mammalia; order Rodentia; family Thryonomyidae; genus Thryonomys; species Thryonomys swinderianus. Next base: position 2,472 of record PVIC010049512.1, on the reverse strand, counting down.
TCGGTGTCCACCGCTTCCTCTGATCCTGACCCCCTTGCAGCAGGGTTCCCAGTAGCTATGTGACCACTTCTTCCTCCAGGGAAAGTCACGCAGGGTCTGGCCAGAAGGGGTGGAGTCATTCCTGTCCTTGCTACGTGGCCTGGTTGGGAGAGAGGAAAGTGACGGTCTTCACTCTCCACTTACAAAAAATGTTCATCATACCAACAAGGGTACAAGCTTTGTGACTCATGAAAATGATGCTTCCTCACTGCTATGTAAGGTTATCAAGGTCTGATCTTTTCTGTCCTCGTCTGATGCAGTTATTTCTAGCAGAAATACAACATTACAGTAAATGGAATCACTCTCAGCCAAGGAAACAGACTGAGCGTTGATGCTGTGAGCGCTTCCTACTTTTGACTTGAATTTTTAATCTGTTGCCATTAATCCCCACATATTGGTTCTCACTTTCTTGCCTCCTATGTATATAGAAAGAAGTGTTGTAGTACTTTCATGTCCAACTGTACAACTGATATATCCATCTATTGTTTTTTCAAAGGATTGAAGCAATATTGACTGAGTTTCTTCCACTTTCATCTACAGCCTGTTTTCTTACCCCCATTTTTGGCTCAGATTCTTAGCATAAAAGTTTTATATATATATCAATTCAGAACTTCTAAAAGGTGCTCCTAAAATCCTCTGGCACACGTGGATTTTCTCTTTACTCTGTATCTCTTTGTGATAGTCCTTATACTTTGATATCCCAGACTTCGCTAAGAAAGCACTTAATCAGAAGCAGCTAAGCCATTTATGCAAAGGAAATGAAATTTAATACAAACCAAAATACCACTTTTCCAGATTAAATAATCAGGCCACCCTGAAAGTCTAGTGGGAAAGATAAATAAAAAGAGAAACTAAATTTTTAAGGAAAATATAATTCTTTAAAACTGGAATTGTACTTTGTGGACAAATATAATTGATAATATCTGGAACTCATGGCATGTTTACAGGCCTAACCACATATAGGTCCATTCAATTATCTGCCTGCGTATATCCAATTACATGAAAATATATGCAATAAATTGTCAGTGAGGAAAATAGTTGTTATGTACCCTTTCCTGGGTATCACTGAAAACTCAGAATGTTTAATTAGATGTGACTCCTCACACTGGTACAAAGTCAGGGAGCAAGTGTGCAGTACATTCAGGGGGATAATTTGTATTGAGTTAAATGATAAGTGAAGGAGTTGTATGAAGTCCCTGAGGGACCCAAACATGAAAATTCATAACCTATTTGCCAAGCGTCTGTGAGAATTTGCTAGATGTCGGCATTAAAAGGCTGAGTACTATAAGTGACATTTATTTGTAATAAAGGTACCACTGTGTGCTAAGGAAGTACCGAGAACACAAGGAGCTGACTCCATCCGCCTGTGAGACTTGCCCAGCCGACAGTCAGTGTGGAGAGCACCGAGCCCCGTTCTACTAGGCTCTCCCACACCTCCACAGTGCGTCAATCTCTTCCCAGCCTTAGCTGTGTTTCTCCTCTGAGTACAGTGATAGGCCTGGTGTTCATGGTACAGTGCCCTGTCATACCTACTCACCTCCACACTCCATGTCTTTCTCACACACCCATTTGCGCTGCCAGCTCCACCCAGCTGAGGCCTGTCACAGATACTTGTTTAGGTGTCCTCTTGTTTTTACAAGTCGTTCTACCTAGTATCTCTTCTTAATCCGGGTCACCCTCAAGCAAGGGCCAGCCTTCAGTTCAGTTCACTTCTCCATGGGCAGTCCAGGGTAGAGTGTGCCTTAGTGTGCCGGTGTGCCATTCCGGTGGCCTGCCAACAGTCTACCCCTGCGAACTGATGGGAACCAGAGTCCAAGGGGCAACACCACTCTAGAAAAGCCTTTCAAGGGATGATAGGAGAGGCTGAAGGTCCCACAAATCCTTAGTGTTCTAGCCTTCAGATCACCAGGACTATACAGGCAGGTCCAGATACCTTAATATAATTAACATGCTTAGTTATGGACCTACAATCAGATATCCCACTGTAAAGGAAAAACCAAGCTATCATAGCCCACCTATAGTTTGTCTTTTCCAGACAAACTGTAAGAAAATTCATAGCCAAGCAATTCCCCAATGAACACCAAGTATCCTTTAATTCGGTCAATTCTGATGCTGTCTACCCATAGGTACTGTCATATTCCACCAGCTATGGGCTCACCCCACACCACTGTCCCTACACCAGGTGCTAATTGCAAACCTGGCCCATCTGTACTTTTGACCACCTGGCCAAAAACTGAGCTTCCCACTGATGTCCTTAGTTTCAGTTTGCATGCCCAACTCGAAAAACCACATTGCTAGTTTATCCTAGAGGTTTCTGTGAAAGACACAGATGAACAGCCTCAGGCAGTACATAGAGCTGAGTCTGAAGGGGCTCAGATAGGGTAACTTCTTTAGAGCAGACGGTTCCACCAACCCTAAAACTCACCAAATCTT